>CAIGQQ010028982.1:22362-42870 GCA_903798035.1 Danio albolineatus | reverse complement strand
AGGTATGGATGGATCAGAGAAGGCCAATGTCATTAGGGAGAGCCTTAGCAGACTTCATGAGGTTGGTGTCAAAGTTATCTCTCTAACATGTTATTTTTCTAACCCCCACAACCAACTTGGCTATGATAAGGGAACTTGGCGCTGACCTAAATATCAACAACATGAAGCCTTACTTCTTGCATCCTGAGGACCCTGCTCACAAAGTACACGTGATCCTGGATGCATGCCACATGCTAAAGCTTCTTCGCAATGCTTTTGCATCTTCACTAGAATTTGAAACAGAAGATGGAAGGAAGATTAAGTGGAAGTACATTGAAGCCCTTAATGAACTCCAAGAAAAAGAAGGTCTGCGACTGGGAAACAGGCTGAAGATGGCTTATTTACAATGGCGAAAACAAAAAATGAAAGTCCACCTGGCAGCACAGCTCTTCAGCAGCAGTGTGGCAGATGCTATGGAGTTCTGTGAGCAAGGCTTGAAGCTGGAGGAATTCAAAGGTTGTGCTGCAACTGTGCAGTTTTTGCGCACTGTAGATGCAGCTTTTGATGTACTGAACAGCAGAAATCCTCTTGGAAAAGGTTTCAAAGCCCCAATCAAAACAACAACAAAAGATCGGGTTGAGATCATTTTAAAGCAGGCAGAATCCATGCTTCATGGGTTGAAGGTCAAGCAGTACAACAAGATGGTGCCACTTCACACCACCAAAAAGAAGACTGCCATATATGGCTTCATTGCTAATGGTAGAAGTGCACTAAATATCTATCAGGATCTTGTTGAGGGGGCCAATGCACCATGCACATATCTTCTTACCTACAAATTAGGTCAGGACCACTTGGAGCTTTTCTTTGCTGCCATCAGAGCAAGAAGTGGTCACAATGACAATCCTAATGCTAGGCAGTTTAGAGGAGCATACAAACACCTACTTGTGAGGCACCAAGTGCAAACAGGCACAGGAAACTGTTTGCTTCGAGACAACACTTACATGCTCAACTCAACACCTGCATCTGTAAATGTTGCCCGAAGATTGGAAGTACAGTTGGTGAAAGGGGGCATGCCCGAGGAAGACACCGTTCCTGACCTCCCTCATGTATGCAGTCTTTCTGAATACAAAGAGGCAGCAATTAATTATATCACAGGATTTGTGGTGAAGAAGATGAAAGAGAAAATCACCTGCTTGCTATGCTCACAGGCATTAACAACTGATGGTGCTGCACATTATTTAATCCATGTACAAAACAGAGGTGGTCTGCAGAAACCATCACCAGGCATGGTGTCTGTGTGTCTGACCACAGAGAAATGCATTCAGAAAAGGATCACAACAAATGGAGGTCAGCTTCCCCATGGACGCGGAATCACACTTGCTATTTCCAATGAGGTGCTAGCAAATTGTGCCGAGAGAGATCTTTTTCAACAACTCCACAGCCACATGTTTGCTACAAGTGTTGAAATGAATCATGTTCATTTATTGGTTAAAATGGCATCCATTTGCTATAGCAAAGTCAGATTTAACCACTTTGCAAGAAGGGGAACTGAAATGGCAAAAGATGGCAAAATGGTTCGCAGACAACTGACTAAATTGATTCATTTTTATGGTGAATAATTATAGTTTATTTGTAGTTTTCTATTCTTCTCTTTGCTGCTAATCATTTATGCCTCCTCTGTCTCCACTGATCCTCCCTAAGATCTGCTCCTGCTGTTCATTTACAGTCCGCGTAAACAGGACTGAATCATTCACATAAGATGCCACTACTCCACTGATCCTCTACAAGTTCTGTTGTTGCTGATAATGATTTACAGTCTGCATAAACAGGACTGAATCATTCACATAAGACGCCACTACTCCACTGATCCTCTTCAAGTTCTGTTGCTGCTGGTAATTATTTACAGTCCATGTAAATGGGACTAAATTATTCACTAGGCACTGATTTTTTTTCTGTTCAGTCACAGGAAGCACTTGTTAGTAAATTGTTCTTCTGAAAGTTTAATGAAATAGGTTTACTGTTAAAATATATTCTCTCATATATGATGTTGTTAGTGTAGTACTTTCTGAAAAATCGTTCTTATGACTATTTTGTTTTAAATGCAGTTTGCACTTCTAGTTCCAATTATAGTATTGTTCAAGAATAAAAATACTAAAAAACAACAAAAAATTGCATTTCTTTTATTTCAGTTTGAGAAATGAAAATGTGAGTGGGCTTTCTACTAAGATGGGCCACTTTGTTGAAATGCTGTTTGGATCTGGTATGTGACATATATTTTTTGTCATTCCTACCTTATAGGCTCATTGGGGATAATGAAGAGAGACAAAACAAAAATAAAGGTGAGTAAATTAATAGGAGCATATGAAACAGTTTCTGTTAAAATTTTGAAGTTAACCTAAGACACATACCTACTTTGTAGACCGTGTTGGAAAAAAATTAATAAATTAAAATCTGTCACTTTCTTCAGTAAAAAGTTTTACTTTTTAATTAATGTGAAATTATGTTGTTATTTTTGCACTTAATTTTTTATAATTTAACACAGATCACATTTAGGCGACGCAGTGGCGCAGTAGGTAGTGCCGTCGCCTCACGGCAAGAAGGTTGCTGGTTCGAGCCTCAGCGTTTCTGTGTGGAGTTTGCATGTTTTCTCAGCGTTCGCGTGGGTTTCCTCTGAGTGCTCCGATTTCCACCACAGTCCAAATACATGCAGGTGAATTGGGTAGACTAAATTGTCCATAGTATATGAGTGTGAATGAGTGTGTGTGGATCTTTCCCAGAGATGGGTTGCAGCTGGAAGGGCATCTGCTGCGTAAAATCGTGCTGAATAAGTTGGCGGTTCATTCTGCTGTGGCGACCCCGGATTAATAAAGGGACTAAGCCGAAAAGAAAATGAATGAATAAATGAGATCACATTTAAGATTGTATATTATATTAATTTATAACCCCACACAATATGTACATATTAGAAATTAGTTTAACTTATTGAAGCAGTGTACTTTATGGCCCTTTTAAGTTTTGGTACATGAGCTTTGCAATAAAATGTTTTTCATTAATGCTTTTCTTTGTGTGTATGTACAGAACCTTCCCCTAGATGTACACCCAGTGCTACATAGTGACAACATGGACTCACCACATGTTTAGTACTCATCCACCCTTCATGCATCTCTCTGCATTCATTTTAAAGTACTGTTTGTAATTGAATCACTGATTAAAAAGGTTACAGTTCTACAAACACCACACAATGTGTTGTCAGTTAAATGTTCAATTGTATTAATTTGTATGAAGTAACATTATAAAGATACATGTTGGCCAAATTATATTTTTGTAGTGCAATGCATTAATCTTATTTCACACATGCAGCTCCTTACATTTACTGGCATGTAGTTACTCAGGTTTTAATTTAATAAGAATAATATAAAAGCAGTTAAATACAGGCAAGCAAACTGTTTTAGTTTAATGAATAATTTATCATGATTTTAATGCATATTAAAATGCATAAGTTGAGGTATGTCTGGGGTCATTATGCTAAGTTAGTAACTTACTCTGGAATTATTTAACATACAATATATATGTTCTTCTGTTAATAATTTATAACAAAAGAGCACAGAGACTTGCATGCAAATAAAAATATACATTTATTTACATAATATTAGCCACATTCACCATGGGGAAATAGGAAGAACAAAGAAAAGTTTGAAAAGAGGAAGAGCTGTGACAAACGTCAGTGTGATGACTTCCTTTGGAAGAAAAATCATAAAAAATAAAATAAAATTGTTATTCATCAAACGTCACATCAAGTATAATCATTCTAGATTTTTTTATGCCACAACTTTGTTTAGAAAGTTCAAATCCTACTGGATTTGGTCTTTCAAACACTGGGCAATATTATTTAAAAAAAATATCATTTCCTAAAGCGGTCAGATGAACTAGATCAGACAAAAAATGTACAGGATGTCTATGCTTTATCTGACGATGATGAACAATGGCTCCATCAATACATGACATAAAGGAAGCCATCACACTTAATGAAACGCCGCGCTTTCTCCATTTTTTGGGGTTGTGCAGACCTCCACAGGTTTCTCTGAGTTATTGCAGAGAATATTATTTTCATCTCTGGATACTTCCTGTGGAGGTCTTGCAAGTCCTGCTTGACTCCTGGGGCAAGATGGATACTCTTGGTTTATCCAAGATCATTTCCGCCACAGTGAATCAAGAGGTTGTCTGGCACAGCTTTTACTTGCAGGCACTGTTCAAAGTAGGGAATGACGTTTCTCCAAATCATCCCTCCTCTACCAAACCACCAGATGAAGGCATTTAGTCCCAGGTTTCTCCCAGTCATCTCTCTCGCTTGTTTTCCTTCACGGTGAATGTAGCTGTCTCCAATGATGTATATTCTTGGTCCGGTTGATTGTAAAATAATAATTACAAAAAAACAATAATAAAAATGTGTTTAATTTTTAAAGGAAACTTGTTTATTGTGTGTTACTTACATCTAAATGTTTCTTTTTTCTTTTACATTTTATAAAGCCATCCTAGGCTGAATGTCAGAATTACTCAAAGTTGCCCATAAATACTGGTTGTGACATTTAAAATTAATTTACCAAAAGCTAGATTGTGATGAGTGTCACGTCCCCAGTCCGTCACCCATCCTCTGAACCACCGCAATCACTCAGACCTGCTTCCAGCCGTGCACCATCACCCAGTTATTAGTTCACCACCTGATTCCACTCTGCACTCCCTACTTAAGCTCCCTTCACACAGTAACTCTTCGTCGAGTATCACACATGGACACGATCACCCTCGCCTGCCTGAATCCTCAACTCGTTACCCTCCTGTGCTCTGCAACTGCTCAGCTACTCATCTTCGTCGTAATCCTCCATTCAGGGAAGTGACTGATCTTACTCTCCTCTGTCTGGATCCCCTTTTCCAAAGACTGCCCTTTGCCTGCTATATACCCGTGTCAACGTTGCTACAACAATAAATATATGTTGATTGCCACTTCTGACTCCCTCTCCTTCCTCTGATCGTGACAGGATACTCGACCAAAGAAATTTGAAGAGAAAGGACATTCGCTACCCGAAAGTAAGCCACACTCTACATCAACTGAACGGTAAAGCTATATATTACCTTGTATATGGAGACTGCCACTGGGAAAGCCGATCCATTTGCTGAATTGATCACTATGACTCCATCTAGTCTGCCCAAGACATCCTCTAATCCAACGCCAACCTTTCCCACGATTGTCAACACGCCGCTAGCACATCCGCTATGCTATGGCGGCGAGCCCAGCACTTGTAGTGGTTTCGTTCTCCAATGCTCTCTGTATATCGAGGCAAATTCCCCACGATTCCCTAATGAGGCTTTCAAGATCTCATACATCTCTCTGTTGACGGGTAAAGCGCTGCAATGGGCAGATTCCCTGTGGGCTTCTCAAAGCCCGGTCCTCTCCTCCTTTACCACGTTTACTACCCACTTCCGGGAGGTGTTCGGAGCAACTCTCACCCCCATGTCCGTTCACGATGAACTTATCAGTATCCGGCAAAACAACTCTTCTATCCACGACTACACTCTGAAGTTCAGAACCCTGGCAGCGAGTAGTGGCTGGAACCAGGTGGCGCTCCTCGCCGCATACAGAAGAGGCTTAAACCCCGATCTAAGAAAACACATGGTAATCTATGATGATAACGCCCAACTCGAAGCCTTTATCAAAAAAACATCTCTGTGTTACAACATCTGTCAGCTTGTACCGTTTCATTGTCTGACCCTCGGCCTCCTTCTGTCCAGCCACCACCCTCTCCACCGATGAGCCACGGCGAGCCCATGCTCACGGACACCCGACATCTTACTGTGTCCGAACGACAGCGCCGTACTCAACGGCGGCTGTGCCTCTATTGTGGAGAACCCAACCATCAGATCGCCGCCTGCCCGATCCGCCCTCCTCGTCCAATGGTGAGTGCCTTCTCCCTCACGCCTGTTGTTTCTCATATGCCTCACATGAATGCTTAGATAATCATTCACTCCCGTGTTCTTCCCGTACATGTGCTGGTGAACTCGGGGGGGGGCTGCCGGAAACTTCATATCTTTCACTTTCCTGGCCAAGCACCGCCTTCCCTCTGTCTACAGTGAAACTACCTTCGAGGTGACTAACATCCAGGACTCACCATTGGGCAATGGATGTATCACGCGGAGGACGAAGGAGGTGACGCTCATTACTCCCCGCACCATCAGGAGAAACTTATGCTGCTCGTTCTTCCCCATGCCAACGTGGACGTGGTGCTGGGCCGTCTGTGGCTCATCCAACATCATCCCATCATCAATTGGAGCACAGGAGAGGTACAGTCATGGGGGCCTGAATGCCAAGATCATATTCGCCCTCCAACAGACCCCAAGACCAAGAAGAAGAAGAATCATTACCTACCTGTGCACGCCACCACCGTTCCACTTCCTCCGGACCTCTTACTAGCCACCATCCCTGAGTCATATCATCCGTATCTAGAAGTCTTCAGCAAAACCCGTGGTTCACAGCTACCCCCTCACCGGCCCTGTGATTGTAGTATCGACCTGCAGCCCAACGCCAAGCTACCTCGCGAACGGATATATACACTCTCTAGTCCTGAGTACGAGGCGATGGAGAGCTACATCCAGGAGGCCCTCCAGCAGGGGTTCATCAGGCCCTCCACTTCTCCCGCTGCATCGAGCTTCTTCTTTTTGGTTTTTTTAATTCTTCACTTTCGCCAATTGATGAAGTTTTTTTCCTCGCCGCTGTCGCCTCTGGCTTGCATGGTTCGGGACTTGTAGGGCTGCGCATCGATGGCTTAATCTTCAGTGTTTGGACTCTCAGCAGTGAATATTAAACCACGCTGAAATGAACTAAACTGAACTTCAACACTGAAAACTGGACTGACACTGTTTTAATTTTTTATAATGCATGTGAAGCTGCTTTGACACAATCTACATTGTAAAAGCGCTATACAAATAAAGATGAATTGAATTGAATTTGCACTTATTTTAAAATCAACAATTAAATCATTTATAGAACCTTCCAAATACAACTATGCAGCTGTGGCTGAATCCAGACGAACCGAAAATGACAGGTACAAACCATTGCTATAAACACGCAAAAATTACAATTATATTTATTTTATTATAACATTATGTAATTATTACAATAATTTAATTATTCCTTTATTTATACTTACATTTGGCCTCAGTGGTGGCTGTGACGGCTGCTGATGTCATTTCTGTTTCTAAATTGAAGATATAAATAATAAAGCAAAGGTTAATTAAGTATATAATTCTCTGAGAAAAATGTTGCTCGTTATCAACTATGATGCTAACTTTGTTAAAACAACACAGTATAGACTACTTACATTATAAGTAATTAAGGAAAAACCTAAGTCACTGCTGTTTAATAAAATATAATTTATCCTTGTGTTTTTAAATTTTAGTTGTTATCTGTATTGTATTTACTATTGAAGATCTGTAAAAATATTTAAAAATAAAGTCCAGACAGCGAACTTCCGGAGCGTAGTTGATTGACGTGGGAAAGTTTGGACAGGAGCAAGTTTGAACTCGCTACTCCGCCTTGCTCCGCCTCTGGCTCCATGGGAATGTCCTTCTGCGCATGCCCTGGCTCCAATTTCAGCCAACTGTCTTTTGCGACAGTTTGTGGCCGTCACGAGACGATTTTTCCTTCACAGCGTTTAATGGAAAATGGCGCTGTCACGTCGTCCATATTTTATACAGTCATTGGGTTCAATAGGCACTGGCAGTTCATATAACCCCAGTGGGTCAGGAGGCTTTTGTTCAGGGAGCACTGGCAGTTGTGTATGTGCTACTTAAATAGTGTGGGTAATCAGTCCTTGACAATCCTCTGGTGGTGTGTGCGCAATCAATGGTGATTTGGAGCAGGTGTGTGTGTGTGTGTGTTGCAGAGTGCATGTATGGATATGTTGTCCATAAAATGGCAGATTTGTAGTCCGTAAGCTATTGTGCATGTTCTCCAGTGATCTAAGGAGTTAAGATCGCTGGTGATCGTGACAGCAAAGGACCAACACAACCAATGATGACATGTGAAAAAGGTTCACCCATGACTGGTATTGGAGTAAGGGGTGCCATAGGTGCCATAAATGTCAAAGACAAATCATCCGCATCAGCGAATTCACAAGCTTGTGCTCAAGTAATGGTGCATGCAGGAAAGACATCAGGAAAATTATCTATCAATTCATCTGAATGGTCGGACAACACGGGTTTCTCACACACCTCTTAACACAGGCATGATTTTGCTGCCAGCAAGATCATTGGCAAGAATGAAATTTGCACACCAACTTTCACAGAACCGGTATAGAAATCAGACTGCAGATAAATTTCATGAAGTGGAACTTTCACAACACCCAACTCAATCCCTTGCACTAAAACATGACTTCTACCGAATGTCTTATCAGAAAGTGGCAAAACATTGGCAGCAATAAACGCAATCATCGCACCTGTATCACGGAGAATAGTCATTTTAACCAGACTCGTGCGTTTGTCCACAGACACAAAACCTTCCAGAAGAAAAGGTTTAAAACTTGGATCTGTATCCAGTCTATCTGAAGCTCCCTGAGTTTTACCAACATCCACTGTTATTACTAAAGCAACACTTTTAGGAACAGCACTTTGTTGCTGGTGTGACCAGGCGGTGGCGATGCGACTTCTTGGAATTGACACTATCTAACTTTAACAAATAAATAAACAGACTACGCCACCCTGGTATAAAGGGACCAGAGACCCAACACTTTAATAAAAGGCTACTTCAGGTTCGATGAGACAGAGGCCAGGAGTCAAAATCCATGCAAGGTAACAATCATTATTTTTCGCAACAAATGTAAATGGACACAATTAAAATGGTTCAATGCTCACAGATTCTTGGACACATAAGATGCCTATCCTTCCCTTCTCCAGAGCCAGAGTCTCCGCCGCTACCTGTTTATAGCACTGCAACACCCGTGAAAATTGACACTGCAAAGATCACAGCACTACATCAAAAATCACCCAATGTGGACGACTCCAATTCTGCAAACCCTCCACCATCATACGAGTAATGGCTACGGAAAGCTAGATAGGACTCTGCTCTGGAAAAAGGAAACACAGCATCAATAGTAAAAAGGAGTATGGCACACACACGCTTAAAAATGTCAATCACCCTCAATAAAACAAGTGTCCTCCGCTTTTAGTTTTTTTGTTCCAAATCCCGTTTTAGAAAGGGTATAACTCAGGCCCTGTATGCTCTATCAAACTAAAGAGAGTTTTGATTGTTACCAGCATATGTCTGGAGACACTAGAAAAAAGAATTTTGTTTTTATCATGTAGTATGCAATAATTATTTTAGTTCAGCCAAAGGATGGGAAAACACAACTTTTCTGTAATTCAAATCACCAAGTTTCCTACCTGTCAAAAGTGAAAAACAAGATATTACAAGGCTTATCACAGAAATCATAATTTTACTTCTTGAAAACCATATCAAAATCATCACACTATATCAAAAAAAGCTAATGACACAGTACTTTTTTTACCTTTTATGTTTCAATTATCAAACCATTTTTACACTATAAAGTAATATAAATATTGTGCAAATGAATAAAGTGCAATAATCCAATATTTATATAAATAAAAGATATAAATAAGTATATAAAATGTTTTTGGGAGCCCAGTCATCATCACCATTATCATCTTCATTTGATGAACTAAGACTGTAACACAAAAAAACAGAGTTTATATGAATGTTCTATCTTATATATTACAAGCTAGTAACCTCTGGATACTCGTTTCCCGTTATTTCAGTTGTGATGAACACAAAAAAACTACAATTACCAGTGGGCCAGGCGCAGTGCGCATTGGAGGGGAAAAAAGGCGTGTTTATGCACGGCACTGGTTTGCATACTTCTCTTCCTGTTTGTCATGCAATATCTCAGTCACTGATTGGCTGATCAAGACACGCGATATATCAGCGTAAAGCTGAGAATATTTCGTTTCCGGTTGATGTATATATCATCTGGATACGTTGACGTTATCATATTTTCCCGAATTTTGGAATATCATGACCCTAATTTGTTGCGTTTGGCACTAACGAGACATAGCAGGGGATCACTTAAGCACAGAACCTCAGAAAACGCTGAAAATGAGCTCGTTTCGTCGCAAAGATCCTAAGGTAAGAGACGATCCAGCTTGTTAGGCTATCTGTGGTACTTTCCGGCGCTCACGGAGCTATGTTAAACATAGCGAAAACGTACCTTTGCGGATACTATAAGCTCAACGCAATTACGCGCTCCCTGGGGTACATTCAAAAAGATCTCCAGTCTCCTGGTCCACACTGGAAATACAGAAAGCCTAAACAAATGCAGCCCGACCACTAACAGCAATGCACACTAGCAAACAGCTCCTAACTTTACACAGACCAAATGACGCACTGGAACAACGTCACTAGAGGTCCCCCCCCCCTGTCTGATTTTTAAAATGAGTCTGACTTTTTGAAATGGAACTTGCTAATGTTTTTTTCCATGCAAGCATAGGTGAAAACATTCTTGTGAGTCAGCGCAATTTCATTAGTGAGAACTGAAGCCTGAGATCAGAATCAGAATCAGTTTTATTGCCAAGTGTGCTTCACACAAACAAGGAATTTGCTTTGGCTACAGAAGCTTCCAGTGTACATAAAGTGACAAGTGACAACACAGAATAAATATTTTTAAAAAAAGAAGACGATAGACATTAAACAGAGATGCAGTCAGTCCAACGATCTGGATGTTGAAATGTATGTACAGATTTGTTATAAATATACAGGTTATAAGGTGCTGTGTACAAGTGCGTATGAGAAAGTATTGCACGTTTATTGCACAATAGGAAAAATATTAACTGTTCATGAGGTAGATGCGCCGGCCAGACGGTAACAGGTCAGATTTGGCTGCTGAGTCGAACCAGACGGAGATTGAAGTGCAGAGGACGGACTGGATTACAGCTGAGTAGAACTGCACGAGCAGCTCCTGTGGCAGGTTGAACTTCCTCAGCTGACGAAGGAAGTACAGTCTCTGCTGGGCTTTCTTCACAATAGAGTCTGTGTGAGTGTCCCTGAGAGATGGTGGTGCCCAGGAACCTGAATGACTCTACTGCAGCCACAGTGCTGTTCATGATGGTGAGCGGGGGAGTGCAGGGTTTTTTTTCCTGAAGTCCACTATCATCTCCACCGTTTTGAGCGTGTTCAGCCCCAGATTATTGTGTTTGCACCATAAAGCTAGCCGCTCCACCTCCTGTCTGTATGCAGACTCGTCACCGTTCCGGATGAGGCTGATAACAGTAGTGTCGTCCGCAAACTTCAGGAGATTGACGGAGGGATCTTTTGCGGTGCAGTCGTTGGTGTACAGGGAGAAGAGCAGTGGGGAGAGAACACATCCTTGGGGGGCACCAGTACTGATGGTGCGGCTGTCAGACATGATTTTGCCTATTCTGACTAGCTGTTGTCTATCTGTCAAAAAGCTGGTGATCCACTGACAGACAGAGTTAGGAACAGCGAGCTGGGTCAGTTTGTGCTTGAGCAGTGATGGGACGATGGTGTTGAAGGCAGAACTAAAGTCCACAAACAGAATCCTTGCATAGTTCCCTGGTTTGTCCAGGTGTTGTAGGGTATAATGCAGTCCTATGTTGACTGCATCATCCACAGACCGGTTTGCTCTATAGGCAAACTGCAGGGGGTCCAGCAAAGGTCCAGTGATGTCTTTCAGATATGCTAGTCAGTCTTTCAAATGACTTCATGACCACAGATGTTAAGGCAACAGGTCTGTAGTTGTTGAGTCTGGTGATCTTTTGTTTCTTCTGGATTGGGATGATGGTGGAGCGTTTGAAGCAGGAGGGAACTATGCGCTGTTTCAATGATCTGTTGAAGATCTGCGAGAAACTGGGAGCCAGCTGGTCAGCACAGGTTCTCAGACAGGCTGGTGAGACACCGTCTGGGCCTGGCACTTTCCTTCTCTTCTGTTTACTGAAGACCTGACGCACATTATCCTCACTGATCTGAAGATCAGGGGGGAAGAGGGAGATGTCTGTAGGTGTTGATGGCTGTGTAGAAAGATGGTCAGGGCGGGTGTGGCTGGAGGTGGGTAGAGGTGTTGATGGCTGAGTAGAGGGTGTCTGGTCGAAGGTGTCAAATCTGCAGTAGAACGTGTTCAGATTGTTAGCGCGAAGTTTACTGCCATCGATACTGGGGGAAGATGTTTTTTGATTGGTAATGGTCTTCAGACCAGACCACACTGATGCAGGGTCGTTAGCAGAAAACTGGTTTTCCAGCTTTTTGGCATATTTCTTTTTTAGCCACACCAATCTCCCTTGTTAAAGTGTTCCTGGTTTTATTGTAGAGATTCCTGTCCCCACTCCTGTAGGCATCCTCTTTGACCTGACGAAGCTGTCTAAGTTTTGGTGTGAACCATGGTTTATCATTGATAAATGATAAGTAGGTCCTGGTAGGGATGCATAACTCCTCACAGAAACTGATGTATGATGTTACGGTCTCTGTGAGCTCATCCAGGTCAGTGGCTGCAGCTTCAAAAACACTCCATTCAAAACAGGCTTGTAAGACCTGCTCTGTGTCGTTGGTCCATCTCTTAACAGTCCTTTATACCGGCTTAGTAGTTTTAAGTTTTTGCCTGTAAGTTGGTATAAGATGAACCAGGTAGTGATCGGAGAGTCCTAGAGCTGCTCTGGCCACGGAGCGATATGCATCTTTTATTGTTGTGTAGCAATGGTCCAGAATGTTATTGTCACTGGTAGGGCATGTAATGTGCTGTCTGAATTTAGGCAGCTCATGTGTGAGTGTTGCCTGGTTAAAGTCCCCAAGAATGATAAAAACAAAAACAGAGTCTGGGTGTTTTTGTTCTGTCTCTGTGATTAGATCAGCCAGCAGTGAAAGAGAAGTACTCACGTGCGCTTGCGGTGGGATGTAAACACTGGTCAGAATAAACGAGGAAAACTCCCGCGGCAAGTAGAACGGCTTACAGTTAATGAAAAGCACTTCCACGTCAGGACAGCACAACTTCTTTAACACAGTTACATCCGTACACCACCTTCTGTTGATGTAAAAGCATGTCCCACCACCGCACGTTTTCCCCGTTGCCACCGTGTCGCAATCTGCTCTGTAGAGCTGGTAGTCTGGTAGTTGTAATGCGCTGTCCGGTATGGCTTCGTTTAGCCAGGTTTCCGTGAAACACAGCGCAGCAGAGTTGTTAAAGTCCTTTTTTATGCGTGTGAGCAGAAGTAATTCCTGTTAGGAAGAGAGCGGAGATTTGCCAGATGTATGCTAGGCAGTGGCATTCTGAAGCCGTGCAGTCTGTTTTTGACGAGCGCGCCAGCTCGCTTGCCACGCCTGCGCGTCTTCCACAGAGCCGCCGCACCACCGAGAACAACACTCTGCAAAACGCCAGAGAAGTCAAAAACCGTTGGTGATCAATTGGTGTGCACTGCAGAATGTTCAGCGGCTCATTCCTGGTGTAACTGATCACGTTGGATGAACACAAAACAGGAAAAACAAACAAAAACATTGCAACAGCTGAGGAGCTCCGTACCGCGGCAGCCATTTTCGGCGCCGTCCGATGAAGAAGTCACTTTCTGTTCGTTTTAATAAACGACAACACAATTGGAAGGCTTGCAAGGCTTGGAAATCCAACACTTTACCAGATGTGCACCATTTGTCAAATAGCACACACTTTTCTTTTGCAAACTCTATGAATGTCTTATTAGCATGTTTTTTTTTTTGTTTTTTTTGTGATTTCGAAATCGTTGGCGATATGCTTCAGGTACAAGCTCGTAAGCTCTCAAAACTGCAGCTTTAACAACATCATAAGTTAAACTGTCCACTAAGGACAGAACAGCGCACACTTCCTGGGCTTTTCCTGATAATTTACATTGTAACAACAGAAGTTAAATTTCTTTAGATCAGTGTAGCACAGAGGTAACTCGTTCAAAAACATCGAAATATGAGTCGATCTCTGACTTTCTAAATTGAGGAACAAGATGAATGTGTTTAATTTCTTGTTTTAACTGCTGTTTAGAAACCTTCAGTCAAAATCAGCCATCCTCATGATACGTTTGTCTGACTCACAGTAATGTTGACACCTGCCCTCAATCAACCTTCCAGTTTCTTCTTTTCCCCCGCAGCAATAGATCTCACAATGCTCATGCAAAATTAAGGATATCCTAAAAAGGAATATCCCACCGCTGCCACCATTGAATGTTACATGTTTAAGTTATTAAGTTATTAAATGGATGAGATGTAACAATCAGTGAGTTTCTAATAATGCAGAATGAAAATGAGAATACACAACTGCTAGATAAGTGAAACAAGAAGTAAGTATTTATTAATTAGAGCATGTCAAACAATGAATATAGAAAATTAGATGTAATGTAAATGTAAATGTAAATAACCGAATCAAACGAAAAACAGGAGTGTTGCCAAAACAAAGAAATAAATATAACAAAACTATCTAACTAAACCCCAACCCACTAAACTAACTGAACAAAGAAAACTGCAGAAACAAAACCATAATCTTTAGCACGACGCATAACTAAACTTCATAATTACTCCAAAAACATAACGACAGTTCTCGCGAAGTACTCACTGTTAGCTATTAGCAAAATAAGAGCGGTTTTATAATCTGATTCTCATATAGATCATTCAACTTCTCAATAGACACTACATTGAGCTGCACAAGCTTATCTAATAAATCGATCACTTAATCTAGAGAAACTCAACGACAGCAACAGTAATAAAATAATAATATAAACACAACGAACAGGCTGGCCGACACGAATGAGGAGTTTGGCGGTGAGCCAAGTGCTCCTGCAGAACAGCGCAAGTGCACACCCCATTTACTTGGCAGACCAGCTCCTGATTGGTGCGCCAATTGCGTCATGATGCTGACTGACAGCTTTTTTAACCAATGATTGCACACCTAAAACAGGACAGAATAGACACGGAAGAGATAAGAGAATGCAAAACACAAAACAAACGAAACACCACAAAACATACGTGAAGCATAAAAACCATAAATTCAAGACAACAATAGCTTCACAAGACGCTTGCCGGCTTATGAGTTGATGTGAAGACCCTTTTCTTATCAAAGATCTAATCAAAGTCAAAACCCAAATTCACTGACATAAGGGAAATTGTAAAATTTTACAATGTAAATAGAACCACTTTACCAATCACACAGAGACATTTATAATCACATAGAACATGCATATGGAGCCACAAGATACACCATGTTAAAAACTTGGGCATTCTCTGTGGATTGTGACTGACCTGTGCTGGTGGAGAAGATAAAGTCCAGAGCAAAGAGGGGGCTGAGAATGCATGATTAAGACAACCTGAACAACTGGTTTCCTAGCTGATCTTCTCAGATTAGAAAGTTTATTGTTTTAGTGCCTGACCATTCTCTTGGTCTTGTCTCATGTGGAGTTCCATAACAGTTCTCAGTGTTTAATATTATGGAGAGATATAGCCATCCTTACATAAGCGTAGAGGCTGTTTCCATGAGTTTTAGATTTCATTGTATTCTCAGCTTGTCTCATATGTTGGTTAAAGGTTATTCCCTGAAATTATAATAATTGTACTTCTAGGCCATCAATGTTAAATGAAATCTTAATGCCCAAATGAAAAATCAGGTCTGTATCCATTAAATTGCAATGCTCTGAAACTAAAAAAAATAAAATTTGAAAGGCCTAAGGCCCTCCATTTTACATTTCACTGGGGTGAAAATTGATTTTTACCTTCACTCCATTTGCACCACTGGAATACAGCAATCTTCCACTCATCCAAGGTAATGGTTGTAGCTCTAATAGTTTAATAACTGACCCCATTGCTCCTGAATCTACCAAGAATACGATTAGTTGACCACTAATCTTCATTTTTAGTGTACACATTGTCACATATAGCTCTGTTGAATATTTCGCACAAGTTTCCCTTGTCTCACATTTATTCTATTTTATTGCTTGTTCAATTACACCTATGTCAATTATACTGTAGGACAACAGAACAGTTACTAAAGTAACCCTCGTTCCCCGAGGGGGGAAACGAAAATGCTATGTGGAAACTTCCACAATGGGGATTCGTCAGAAGCCAATCATCTGAAAGAGTATATAACGGGCCAATGAAATGCCAATGAGTTGGCGGTATCAGCAAGCCCAGCTGATACCCATTTGTAATCAAATCGATTTAAAAAGGGATCAGATGGCTTGGCTGATTACCTTTTTTCTTTTGCTGAAGAGGCTAAACAGCTGTCAGCAAAAAGGGGCAACCATTGTGGCAAAGGAACATAGCATTTCTGTTCCCCCCCTCTGGGAATGAGGGTTACTTTGGTAACCATTCCGTTCCCCAGCGGGAGGGGAACTTCAATGCTATGTGGAAACTTCTACTATGGGGAAGTCTATGAAAAACGCCACAGTGATTGAACCTTACCACGTCACTGGAGAGAGGTTAGCCAGGCTCTAGGCGTGAGCGCACCATCATCATCAGAGACGCAGCCCTCCAACGTGTTCCCTGGCCCTTACTTACCTTTACTTACCTGTGAAGATCAAAGGTTTATTTATATTTTTTGGGAAGTCGTAAAAAATTTACCTAGAGTTTTCTAGGAATTTTAGAATACGACAGTACGTTGGGAAAGTGTACAGTCCCGATAGGGAGGACGCTGCGGAGGCCAACTGCTGCCCAATAATTGGGGAGCCCTGGTGGCAAAAAACATAGTCTAGCCCTGGAAGGGGGACAGCACATACGAAGATGGTTAGCAGGGAGGGAAGACACGAGCCCACCCAAAGGAGGGAACTATACCATGGCTGAGTGAGCATATGGGATCACCAGCGGGGATCACTCATAGCAGGCACCTATACCCAGAACGCGGGCTGACCAGCGGGCATGCCAACAACGTAAAGGGCCGAGCACCTGACTCCTCTGACGAGTCAGGTACTGGGGGCCTCGGAGGAGCTCTGTACACTCTCAGAAAAAAAGGTACATGGTGGTACAAATAATGTACCTTAAAGAACAGTTTTGTACCCCTGTCAAAATTGTACCATAAATGGTACAGGAAGGATCTTGCATGGTACTGTTCGGTGCCTTTTATGGTACAACTGAAATGAAGGTACAAAATTGTTATCCTATCAAAGGTACAAAAGTGTTGGACAACTCCCTCTTCATTACATTTGCAAATAAAATGCAATTGTTTGTTCTTTACTGCCTAAAATGCAATCTCTATTAGAAATATGACTGGGAAGTGATTTTATGAAAACTTTCACATTAAAACTCATCATTTAAATGTAGACTACTTTTTAACATTAAATATTAAATTCTAATTGTTAAGTTCTGACAAAAACGTCTACTGTTGTTGTAAACTATAATTAATGCCGTTTTTAATAAACATTTTATAATCATAAAAAAAAAACATTTTTATTACATTAATACCGGCACATTTTGGCGTTTGTTTTCCATTGAGCAGCACGTGAGCTGGCATACATAATTCCCGCCGAACTTTCTTAATCCATAAATGATTGGTTGCTGTGTAATGGCACAGCAACAATACATTGATTAGTCAAAGTGGCTGCAGCCTTGCTTGCAGCCGTTTGAGCGGGAAGTCGGGAAGCAGACAACATATTTAGTCTCCTTTTTGTCTCTTTATTACATTTTTTTTGGGGAATTTGTGCTTTATTTGACTCACCGCAAAGGTTAAAAACGGAAAGCAGAAAGCAGACAACCCTACTCAACTTTTCGCCTCTTTATTACAAAAGTTTGATTGTGGTTTATCGGACGCCACAGACGGCAACAGAATTGACCGGGAAGCAGAGTAAACACATTACAATGGCTTTGCCTTCTTCATCATCCGAAGGACTTTCAAAATTAATAAAGGAGGCTGGACTAGAGTTATCTGACGAAGAGAAGAGGAAATTCAGAGGTGAGTCCTATGCAACGTTATATTTAACCAAACCAAATATAGACTAACGTTATAACGTTTTACATACACCCAACATTAAGTGTAACTTTAACGTTACGGCTTCGTGTGGCGTAGGTTTGCAGTACTGTTAAATTATTTTGATAGTTTTCCATTTGTTCATCATGTGCCACGCGAGTGTAACGTTAAAGGCATTCTTCTGTCTGTTTTTCTAAAGGCCAGTTCAAAAGTAAAGATAGCCTAACTTACGCAGAAGTATTGCGAGAGTTTGTGTTGCTTGTTATTTGGTGTTTCATAGAAACATGACTCGTGAATGCCATGTCAGACAGATTATTTTGCATGCAGTGTATTTTATTTTAACGCCTCAAGGCGTTGTGTTCGTAAAAGGTGCAGGATTCTCGCTGCATCCTTCGCGATCGCGAGACCTCGCCGCCGCCAGTGAAACGGCTCGCGTTTACTCTCATTCATAATAATAACGTGAGACCTCGTGTGCAGTGTATAGTGTGTGCGGGGTAAAGCCATCATCTTGCCTTCACTGCACCATTATGCAAATATTGCATTATAATCTGCCTAGCGTACTCCGTTTACAAGAATATCCTTATCTGCTCATGCACTATAAACGATCGTCCTGTCCAAAACTTGCATAACGTTAATGTTTCTTTGTCTTTTTTAGATTTTGAGGTGGATGGGGAAACGGTCAGTGCTTCAAGTCTTTTTTTTTTTTTTTAAATCAAGTCAAATTTATCAAACTTGTTCAGCAACTAAAAGAGAACCAGAGTGGAGAGCTGCCTGAAAGTCCGGCTGCATCCTTAGATGTAAGGCAAGTACTACAGCAGTTATTAACTTGCACACAATTATTGTATTGTAATTAACTGTGTTATTTGTAGTTTGTTGGGTTTCTGTGTAAAATTGATTTAAATGATTGCAGTGTTTTATGAGTAACGTTTAAACATTTTGTTTGAGCAAATTAAAACAGTAACATGATACATATTATTAATTTTACAAAATTGGTTAGTTTAATCATGACAGAGTTTTAAATAAGCATGTTTCTACTATGGATTAGCATGTTTTTTGCTAGGCATTTAATATGGGGTTCTGAGTGGTTGCTAAGTAGTTGCTAGGGTGTTTTGACTGGTTGTTAAAGTTGTTAAGTCTTTGCTAGGGTGTTCTGAGTGGTTGCTAGGAAGTTGCTAAGGTGTTGCTAGGGTGTATTGACTGGTTGTTAAAGCATTGCTAGGCAGTTGCTAAGATGTTCTGAGTGGTTGCTAAAGTGTTCCAAGGGTGTTCCAGGTTGTTGTCAAGATGTTGCTAGGTGGTTGCTAGGGTATTCTGAGTTGTTGCTAGGGTGTTCTGAATAGTTTCTAATGCATTGCTTGGGTGATTCATGTGGTTGCTAGGGTGTTCTGAGTGGTTACTAAGTTCGGTTTACTACTCAGAACACTCAAAACACCCTAGCAACTGCCTAGCATCACCTTAGCAACCACTCAGAATCCCATATTAACTGCCTAGCAAGAAACATGCTAATCCGTACTAGAAATATGCTTATATAAAACTCTGTGTTATAATTATACTGACCAATTTTGTTGTACAATATTAATATGTATCATGTTTACTAAGTAAAGATATTTTTAAATGTTTCACTTCAGTTCAGCATCATCTCATTGTCTAAACAGCAGAAAACAAAAGGCCTTATCATCATTTCCAAATGCTTTAACACTACCAAAATTCCCAAAGGAATAAAAGTAAAATTGGATGCAAGTAAAAAAGAATAACTGATTGTTATTTACTTAAAAACAAATAAAAACATGTACCTTTTTCACAATCCATTTCACAGTAATTGTAGATGTCCTTTACACCTTCAAAAGTGCTTGAGAGAAGGCCATACTGTATACATTTGTTACAATAAAGAATTGATTTTAAATGATGGTGAAAAACAACATTGAAAAAATTTGTTTTATTATTATTTGTCTTCTTTGCATTTTCAGTTATTTCAAGAAATGGGACGAATGCATGCTGTAACTGATTTAAGCCGGCGTTTCCAGGATTCCTTCAACAAAATGGTGTTCAGTGTCTTGAAGTTGGTTAAGGGGAAATCTCATATAAAAGCATGTTACATGGATGCAAGAAATTAAGCTAACGCAGAGAGTCTTTGTGGTATGCATATGTTTCTGTTTAGACATTTTTGAAAATCCAAATTAAATTATTCGTTTTGATTTTTGGTTCTTAGTAAAAAAAAAAAAAAGATCTTAAATTTGCACAGTTGATCTATAAGATCTCTAAACTCTTACAAGGCATCTACAAAAAAGATAAGTGTATTTGCTGTCTTGTATCTTTTGTGCAATTACTTGTAGGTTTAATTATTTGTACTTTTTTGTTTTAATTTTAATATTGCATATTTGAAACCATAAAGAAACCTTGACTATTCTGAACAATGAGTAATTTTAACCATGACGCCCCTAATACCTTTTCAATTTGTTGTGTTGAAATGGATTTTCGTGCTGCTCTGGTGTTACTTCGTTTTTATTTATTATTATTATTTATATATATATATATATATATATATATATATATA
>CAIGQQ010028982.1:0-22262 GCA_903798035.1 Danio albolineatus | reverse complement strand
TTTATATTTATATATATATATATATATATATAATTTTTTTTTTTTTTTTTTTTTTTTAAGGGAGAAAGTGGACAATTATGTCAGCATTGGATAAGTATTCCATCCATACAATTTTTAGTAACGAAATGTATTGATAAGTCTTTTGTGCAGTTGTAAAAAGTCATTGGTAACATGATATTAATAAATGCCTAACTTCTAATACTAATTTTACATTTTTTTTCTAGGAAGCACCAGCCACACCCTACCCCACTGTGCAGATTTTGGGAGCATCTGACTGGAAACCGGTCTTCAGAGATATGAAAATCTTCAGCACTGTGAAAATGGAGGGATCTGAGGCATCGGCTGAGCAGTTGAAGTGGATGATGGCATTCTTTCTGCTTTTTGTCCATATTTTGTTTAACCTTGTATGTCCCATGCACAGCAGGAACACTTTGCTTCTTCTCCAAAGGCATATGTTAAAGATATCTGCACCAGGTGATACGCCATTGCCAACTGCCATTGTAAGGATTATTAATTATTATTATCATAGACTGTGAAGATGCCACGACTCTATGCATGTCCGAAGTGTTCACGCTGTCATATTACTATTGTAAAGATAATCAAACGTATAGGACTGACTCGTTTTCAAAAATGAGTCTTTTCGCCATGTATAAAGAGCAGAACTCACTTTTGGCTCAATAAAAACAATGTCACTGAAGAGGATGAAATTGACATTAGTGACAGTGAAGCCAACATTGATTATAGTGACAATGAAGTGAATTCTAACACTGCTGAGGATACTCCTGAAGATGCAATACTGGATATAAATGATCTTTTGACTAATTTCAGGGGAATCTAGTTTCTTTTGTTTTAAAATGCAGAGAAAAAATTTCCACCCACAGTCTGTTCAGCAAGAACTTTTGGAAGATGTCAAGTGTCTTTTAAATTTTTTTTCAAAGAAAACTATGATTCCTTGCTTTGCCACCATCTAAAGCAAAATGGATTTATTAGCAAAGAAATTCTTGAACTTCAAGGGCATTTACAGTCAGTTGACTTTATGGTTGATGACCTTTTGTATGTTGGAGCCAGATATACTTAGTCTCAGTCCTACAAAATATTTGTATTGTGCATATATCATTACATTGCTGTAGCAGAATTTTATTTATAACTTTAAAGTAAATTATATGAACCTAAGTGATTACAAGTGTATGCTATGAAAATTTTCAAGTTTTGTATTGTACATGAAAAAATATTGCACATTTATGTGAAATGTATTGTAAAATGTTTTACATGTTTTTAAAATCTAAATTATAAATAGAAAAACGTTTTTATAATTTAAAAATGTATTTGATAATTTAAATTAATAAATTGATACCTTTTGTGAAAATGGCTTTCAATAGTTCTTAAAGGAACATTTGACACAGTTAAGGTACAAAGTGCTTTGTCACTGTGGCAGTACCTTTAAGTATCAGATTTGTACCTGTGATGAAGGTACAATATTGTATCTGCAGGTTACAAAAGTCAAAGGTACATTTTGGTTGTCCAAGGTACAAATAATGTCCTTAAAGGTACAAACTGCAATGGTACAAATTTGTTTCTTTATTTTAAGGTACATTTCTGTTCCATGAAAAGGTACTGCCCCAGTGACAAGGGTTTGTACCTTCTTTGGTACAATTTTGTACCTTTATTTCTGAGAGTGTAGGGTTCACCAAGTGGGGAAACTCAACTAGACAGAGTAAGAAAAGCGCACATATCTCTGTGTTAGAGAGAGAGGCGCAGCAAGCGTGTTACAACACCAACCAAATTTTCTCATTCACCAGGGTTACCCAGCACACGTGAGGAAATTGGCTCCACTCGGAGATTGTAAAATCTCGCAAATGTACTGGGTGTCACCCAGCCCGCAGCTCTACAGATATCTGTTAGAGAGGCGCCGCGTGCTAACGCCCAAGAGGAAGCGAGGCTCCTAGTGGAGTGCGCTCTACTTCCCGGGGGACACGGCTCACCCTGGCTTTGATAAGTGAGGGAGATGGCATTCACTATCCAGTGAGCCAACCTCTGTTTGGATACAGCACATCCCTTCTGCCGACCACCATAACAGACAAAGAGCTGCTCAGAGGATCTTAAGCTCTGAGTGGGGTCCACATAAATACGCAAACCGTGAACAGGACACAGCAATGAAAGGGCTGAGTCTGCCTCCTCCGAAGTCAGCGCTTGCAGGCTCACTACCTGGTCTTTAAACGGTGTGGTAGGAACCTTGGGCCATAGCCGGGCCGGGGTTTCAGGACAACGTGAGAGTAGTCACTGACCGAAAATGTCTCCAGGTACATTTTCACTGACCGAAAATGTCTCCAGGTCCCCGACCCTCTTGATCGATGCCAACGCAACCAGCAGAGCTGTCTTCCAGGACAGAAATCTCAAGGATACTGTGTCAAGTGGTTCGAACGCATCTCCACGTAGGCTCGTAAGTACTACCGAGAGGTCCCAAGAGGGCATGAGATGGCGGGGTGGATGTAATCGCCTCGCACCTCTGAGGAACCGGATGATGAGGTTATGCTTACCCACGGTTCCGCCATCCACCAGCTCATGGTGAGCGGAAATGGCGGCGACGTAAACCTTCAGCGTGGAGGGTGACAGCCTCCGCTCCAACCTATCCTGAAGGAAAGCAAGCACAACATGGATCTGGCAAGTTCTCGGCAGACGCGAACAGGTCGACCTGAGCCTCCCCGAAACGCGACCAAATCAGCTGAACTGATTCAGGGTGGAGTCTCCATTCTGCCCGGAGAGGGAGCTGCCGTGAGAGCACATCGGCTGCACGGTTGAGCTCGTCCAGGATGTGAATGGCACATATCGACTTGAGTCGTCCGTGACTCCAGAGGAACAGACGGCGAGCGAGCTGAGACATGCGGCGGGAGCGTATACCCCCCATACGGTTGACATATGCTACTGTCGCCGTACTGTCTGTCTTGACCAGCACGTGTTTCCCCTCTAGCAGAGGGGGAGAGAGGCACGACATCATGTTGATCGAGTCCAGCTCCAACCTGAGAAAAGAGATGCTCTGCACGGGGGCGAGCTTGCTCTTTTCTCGGTTGAGCTAAAGCCCCAGGAAGCACCCTGTCTTTGTGCGCAATCAATTGATCCTGTGAGGAGGCTAAAATCAGGCAATCGTCGAGATAATTGAGTACGCGGATGCCTTGAAGCCGAAGGGGCGCCAGAGCACCCTCCACGAGCTTGGTGAAAACCCGCGAAGACAGAGAGAGCCCGAAGGGGAGGACTTTGTACTGCCATGCTCGACCTTCGAACGCGAATCGCAGAAACTGGCGATGGCGTGTAAGAATGGAGACATGAAAGTACGCGTCCTTCAGGTTGATTGCTGCAAACCAATCCTGAGGACGGACGCACCGGAGGATGCGCTTTTGCGTGATCATACTGAACGGCAGCTTGTGCAGACAACGGTTCAGGACGCGCAGGTCTAGGATTGGTCGTGACCCACCGCTCTTTTTAGGCACGATGAAGTACGGGCTGTAAAACCCGCACCTCATCTTGGCTGGAGGGACCAGCTCGATTGCACCCTTCGCCAGGAGGGCAGCAATCTCCTCGCGCAAGACAGGAGCGCACGCAGGACTGACCCTGGTGAAATACACGCCCGTGAACTTGGGAGGCTGTTTGGTGAATTGAATCGCATAGCCGAGTCTGATCGTGCGAATGAGCCATTGCGACGGGCTGGCCAGCGTTAACCAGGCTGGCAGAGCCCGCGCAAGTGGCACCAAAGGCACAATCATTGACGCACCAGCGGTGGGGCAGCGAGGAGTGGGAGGGCTCACCTGGGGAGCACTGGGGTCCCACAGATGAGCAGAAGGTGAGAGATTCACTCTCATCTTCCTCCCAGGGTCCTGGAAGGGGGCTCGGAGTGTGCGAGGAGGGAGGCCCTCCTGCAGCACACTCGGAGCCACTGGCGAGGAGCACCGATCCTGCGAGCTGGAAGGCAAAGCGTCCCAGACCGGCAGTGTTCAGGCTGTCACATCCGGGGAAGAGAGAAAATGCTCTTTCATTGAGAATTTGGTGGCCGGTGACCGCAAAGTCAGCAGCCGGGCGTTGAAAAATGCCGTTTTTTGATGTTGAGCCCGGCACTCCACCAGGTAAAGAGCATGTTCCCTCCTCTCCGGATGGCCCGTCTCAGGGTCGCTTTGCGGTCCGTTTACCGGACTTAGCGGCGCCCTGGGGCAGGGCCGCTGGAAGCCTGTGAGAGGCTCGACGCTATTGCTTCGCCGGTGGAGCGGGCAGCGGCAGCGGAGCAGGTCTTGAAGCCACAGGCGGGCGATGTGCAGCCGATGTGGATGGCTCAGCGGGGGGAGCGGTCTTACATGCCCGCCGGTAGATGACCTCTCCCATCGCATTCGACTGCTCCTTCACCGCCTTGAACTCCTGGGTGAATTCACCGACGGTGTCGCCGAACAGGCCAGCCTGGGATATGGGTGCGTCAAGAAAGCGAGCTTTGTCGACGTCACACTTATCTGCCAGGTTTAGCCAGAGGTGGCGTTCTTGGGCCACTAGTGTGGACATCGTCCTTCCCAAGGCACACGCCGCCGACTTGGTGGTTTTCAGAGCATAGTTGGTCGCGGTGCGTAGCTCATGCATTTCAGCCTGGGTCGGAACCACCCTCGTGCAGCTGTGACAACGCTTGTGCTTGGTAGCGCTGGTACGTGACCATAGCATGCAAGGTGGAGGCAGCCTGGCCCGCAGCAGTGTAGGCTCTGGCCCCGAAGGATGCAGATAACCTGCACGCTTTGGACGGGAGACGAGGATGACCACGCCAGGAGGAGGTGCCACGCAGACATAAATTGACTGCAATGGCACGCTCAACCTGGGGAATCGTCTCGTACGCCCTGGCTACCCCACCATCCAGGGTGGTGAGGGCGGAAGCGTACGCAGATCGGGCAGAAAAAGGTGCCCTCTAAGACTGCGTGAGCTCACGGTGCACTTCCGGGAAAAAGGGGATGGGAGGCTTAGAAGGCAGTGCCTTCTTCTTAGCCTCCATGTAACACCCATCTAGACGGTCCGGCTGCAGAACTGGGGGATAAACCAACTCCAGCCCCACGGCCAAAGCAGCCCGGGAAAGCACGGCCATCATATCCGCTTCTAGATCCGACGCCTCGCTCTTCACCCTGGAGGGCAGGAGCGGGTTCGAATCCTCGTCGGATAATGACAGCCCACCCTCCGATGCATTGATGGAGGAGTGGGAGGTCCGCGAGCCCGAAGGCGGCAGGTTAGCCCCCACTGTAATCCTCAGATCTGCCCCAGTGCCCACCGCGGAGCGGGAGACAGCAGGGGTGGATCGCCCTTTTGCAAGAGCGATCCGTGATCTTAGCTGCGCAACAGACATGGCATTGCAATGACGACATGCACTGCCCGCGAGCACCGCATTAACATGCTGGACCCTCCGACATGTAACACAATGCTCGTGCCCATCATCCGAGGACAGGGAACCACCACATCCAGAAATGCACGGTCGGAGCGACATCTTGAAAAAGACGCACTGCACGACCGTGTTGCTCTTTTAGGGAAAACGCCCTTATACAAACCGCTCTTGGATCCAGAGAACACCCAGGCCGATGCGTATCACACACTCTGTGACCGGGAGAAAACAGCCTGCTTGCAGCGCTGGCAGCTCTCTCGTTCTTTCTTTCTTTCTCTCTCAGGAAGATCTCTCAGAGGAACCTGACTTTCTCAGCAGTTGTTTAGACTCTGAAGCGAAGAAGCTAATCAGCCAAGCCATCTGATCCCTTTTTAAATCGATTTGATTACAAATGGGTATCAGCTGGGCTTGCTGATTCCGCCAACTCATTGGCATTTCATTGGCCCGTTTATTACTCTTTCAGTCGATTGGCTTCTGACAAAATCCCCATTGTGGAAGTTTCCACATAGCATTGAAGTTCTCCTCCCGCTGGGGAACAGGATGTAAGCTAAAGCATTTCTTCATTGCAAAGCATAGGAAATTGTGACTCATCCAACCTTTTCTGCTCACCCTCCGTTTTCCTCATCACCCATTCTAGCTTCCCTCTTTTGTTGCTGGTGTTGGCTTGTGTCTGTCGGGACAGTTTTTGGCCCCACAAATTAAGAATCTGTTGTCATCTCTCTTTGATTGTTTTTATTGCATTCTCCTCTTCTAGATCCACCTCTGCCATGCCCTCTTCTGCCTCTGCAACATGTCTTCTCTTCCTTCTTCTTTCCTTACTCGCATTGTTCCATGTTGGTCAACCTTTATCTTTCCTGCATGTACAGCATGTTGCTCAATCAAACAAAAAACTTTCCTGTACCCCAGGTGATGGCAGCTGTTCTTCACTCTTTTGCAATGTCTCATGCAGTCCTTGGATGAAACAGTTTCTCAGATAAGCATTGTATTGTGTCACTGGTCTATTTTCCATGTCAGCTGGTTTGTCTAAACCACTGTGAGCATCATGAACCTTAGCAAGCCTATGCAAACATTCTGCCACAAGCTCTTCTTGCTGTTTGCACATGGTCATGTCCATTCTCATTGCAAATGCTATAATAATGACACCTCTGAGATGTTGAACAAAGTCTCTGTAGTTTGCATTGTCAGTGTGTGTCCAGATAGGGTCTTCCACCACTACCATTTCGTCCAGCCAGTTTAGTAATGTCCAATTCCAGTTCAGACAGCTCCGGGTATCTGCTGGTTGAGGTGGCTGTACTAGGTGTGGTAAATGATTTGTGGCTGGGCTATGGGCTTGGGTCGAGTCTTCAGCTTGTCCCCTAATGTTGTTCTGTGCTGGGATAGGTTGACAGCCTGAGGACATTGTGCAGTTAAACCAATTGACACTCTCCCTCATGAAGCTAATACGGATGTAACTGAAACAGCAATTCATTGAAATTCAGCTAGTCCTGGCTCTATAATAGAGCACATTTCTATTGAGCCCAATGTTAAAATAGCAAACTTTACTGCCACTTGACAGCTAGGTCTCGCCGGTCGCAGTCACTTCACCTCAGCTGATTTCGGCTGATTAGCCACTGAACTTGGCATATACATTGTATTTTTGTTTTGTTTTATGTGGCTTTACACAGTCAGTTGCTTTTTGGAATTATTTCTTACAATAATCAGATGATATGATATGCTGTGCAATTATTTGTGCTCACAAACCATTCTTGTGGCCTCCATTTCCTAGGTGAGTAAAATTCTTATATACTTATATATCATATCTATTAATGTATTTAAATAAGACTCAATTTATCAGTAACACTTTATTTCGATGATCCATTTAAGTATTAGTAGACTGTCTACTTAATACCTGATGATACTGACTTTCAACAGACATTTAACTGACAATAAGAAACTTTGCAAATACATCTCAACTTACTCTAACCCTACCCCTAACCCCAACCTAACAGTCTCTTTATAATTTACTGAGAATTAGTTGCAGTGTAACTTAAATTCAACAAACGGACCATCAAAATAAAGTGTGACCAATTTATCTGTTTATAATTTTCTTTAAAACTCAAATGCACTCCAGAATCTGACAGATTGATTAGCTGCTGTAGGCTCAAGAACAGTCATCTGAAACATTGTCATACAGTGTTATGCCTGGATTTCATGAATAGCCTTGCATTTACTAACACAGACTATATTTGAAGTAATTATAAGTAATTTGTGTTTTCCTCCTGTAGAAAAATGTTATGAGAGCAATGTTTATTTGCTCAGTGAATTACAACAGTGTTTTTAAAAGACTGTTTATCTTTATTCATCTTTAAATTCAATTCATCTTTATTTGTATAGCGCTTTTACAATGTAGATTACATAGAAGCAACTTTACATGAATTCTAAAAAATTTAACAGGCTGGTGAACAGGCTGGCCCTTCAGGATTAAAACGAGGACTCGTCTGTCACTGAGGTCTTACAGGGATTGATCTCATGCTCTCCACTACTCCATGACCACCACAGCAGCTGCTCAGGATACAGCCTGGTCCAGGATTTTGGAAACCTCTGCAATAATAAAAAAACAGACTAACATAAGCACAAAGTCCATTCAAATTATAATGTCTTTTGGGAAGTGTTCCCGGCTCTGATTGCCCTAAATAATGCAGACTAACAATCCTTTAGAGGATCTGGATTTCAAGACCATTTGTGTTTTATGTGTATGTTAATGCAAAGAGATGTGTCTTTATTATAGTTTTAAACTGACAAGAGTGTGTCTGCTTCCCAAACTGTGCTAGGAAGGCAGTTCCAGAGTTTAGGTGCCAGAAATTAGAAAGATCTACTGCATACAGTCGATTTTGATATTCTGGGAATAATCAATTGTCCAGAATTAATTGAGCTTAAAGGACATGATGGGCTTAAATACACCTGGAGCTCCCAAAAATACTGGGGAGCTAAGCAGTTCAGGGCTTTATAGGTAGTAAAATAAAAAAATGAATATGATATTTAATAGGGAGCCAATGCAATGCTGAAAGAATTGAAGTAATATGATCATATTTCTTTGTTCTAGAAAGCACTTTAACAGATGCATTTTGAACTAGCTGAAGTTTGTTAATTAGGCCAACAGGTTAGCCGCCTAGTAATGTATTACAATAATCTAATTGAGACGTCATGAAAGCATGAATAAGCTTTTCTGCATCAGACATTGATAGCAAATGTCAAAGTTTGGCAACATTTTTAAGATGAAAAAATGCAGTTTTACAGATGCTTGAAATTTGGCCTTCAAATGACAGGTTGCTATCAAAAATCACCCCCAAATAAGAATCCATCAAGGGTTAGACAGTGTTCTAAGTTTTTGCGTGTGAGGTTTTTGGGTCCAATAAGCAAGACGTCAGTTTTTTTTTTTTTTTTTTTTTTTTGTGATCAACGTTTTATTGTCTTTAACAAGATAAAAGACATTCAAACAAACAAACAAACAAACAGGGGAGGGGGAGCAACAGACATATCAACAATTTTCAATCAGAAAGTGAAAAAAAAAAGATTTTACATGGTCATTGCTTTATGTAGTCTAAAATGTTGGAAGAAAAACATTGCCATGCATCAATGGTACTAGGTCTAGCCATATTAATTTTCGGAGTGGCTATTTGCACTAAGTGTAAATAGCCCGCCTTGTTGGCAGAGGCTATTTACACTAACCTCGCCCACGGTAGGTTTAACCAAGGTCAAAGCTGTCGCGACGTGCCTCAATCGGGGTCAAATGCTGGTCAAATTAAGACGTGGATATTTGAATTTTGCGCGAGCGGAATCATGGGATCGATCAGACGTTGGATGCAGTGAGGCGAATCGGAGCGGAGGAACGCTTTAACCTGCTAATTTCTTGGTAAGTTCTGTTTTTAACTTCATTGCATTTTTTAACAGCCATGGATGTTACAAGTAGTATTATGTGTTTAGTTGTTCATTTCCACATCATGTAGAATGGTGTGTCTTATTTTGTAACAGTATGCTAATAATAGCGATGATAAGATTCATGATTTGCATTACTGAATTGGCATATTGCTGCGATATACCATCGAAAAAGCTATTTATGTAACACAATGTGTTCTACATGTATTACTTACGAACACACAACATTATATGTAACATAAAATTGATTTCTCAAGTGCATTTTTCTAATCTCCACTGCTGCCATGCCTCCTATTCTAACTTTTGGGCTTGTGATCATCTGATTTTTGAGCAAAATTAAATTTATATTAAGGTTTTACAATTCCAAGATCGATTGTGTGCTGCATCCTTATTACTTTTTGCTGTGCTTTCCTGGTTAAAAACAGCGTATTCTGGTGATGTAGATGCAGGTTTGCTCGTTTTAAGAACAGCATATAAACATGCCTTACCAGCACATGCTGTTTTTTAAATTTTATTTTTATTTATTTATTTATTTTTTATATGCACTTCAATCAATGTGCACAAATTTGGCTTGAGGTTGAAGTTTTGAGATTCACATATTTAGTGAGTGTCTCTAAATTTCAGCATTTGTACACATTTAAAACAGGAACAGTATGAGATATTTTATAAAACCAAGTTTAAAATGATCATATAAGTGTCAGGTCTAACTTGCATCTTTTTATATTTTACATATTTAAGGAAAAAACTAAACTAAAATGCTATTTTTTCACTACAAATGGTAGTAACTGGTGTTGATGTTTAATTGTTTTTCAGGAAATGATGATATTGTCACGGATTGGCCAGGCTCTCCCGGCACTCATTCACCCAGAGCACATTCACCTGAGTTTTAATCAACGCACAGCTGTTTCTCATCACAGAGCACCAATAAAGACCCAGTCCTCACAACACTCAGTGTCCGGGCTCGTTTGCACGAAAGCGGACTCTGAGTGTTTCCCCGGCATAGCCAGCACTCACAAACTCTGATACCTGTACTTACAGTCTCTTTGTTTCCTCCTAGTCAATCCGGTTTCCCGAGTCTCCAGTCTGTGGTCCTGTCGTCATCTGTCTGTCATCCGTCCAAGTTATCTGGTGTGTGTTGTCCATCCTCCTCTCGTGTGTCCTCCGTTCTGAAGAAGTTAAGGACTGTTACCAACCATCACATCCCATATCCTCCTGGCTCTTCCTTGTGTGTTACATGTTGTCAAAATTAACTCACTTTAACGTTTCACTTACCTCCGTTCTCCGTCTGCTTCATAGCAGAAGCCTGGACCAAACTACAGTGACAACATGAGCACCCCCGATCACTTCCAAGAGCTGGTGGATCAATTAAAAAGGATTTTGATGCCATCAGCTCCACTTCCCGACGCACCACCAGCACCGAGCACTTCCGCATTATCGTCTTCATCCACCACCTCTTCCAGTCCCATGGCTCGCCCAGCGCCCTACTTAGGCAGGGCGGAGGAGTGCAATGGATTTCTTCTTCAATGTTCCCTTGTGTTTGATATGCAACCATCTCTGTATCCCACAGATCGCTCCAAGATTGCCTACATTGTCTCCCTTCTTTCTGGACCTGCACTCAGATGGGCTGAGACCATCTGGAACCAAGCCGGGCCGGTTATGAATTCTATAAAATCATTCACGGAGTACTTCAAGGAGGTTTTTGGCCGTTCTGATGGAGAAGTTGCCGCCGGAGAACAGTTATATCATCTCAAACAAGGTACGATGTCTACACAGGATTATGCTCTCCGTTTTCGAACCTTGGTGGCTGCCAGTGGATGGAATGAACAATCTCTTCTAACTACCTACCGGCTCGGCTTGGAACCCACGCTCCGAGTGCAACTGGCTGCCTTGGACGACACGATGGGTTTAGAGAAATTCATTCAACATTCAATCCGATGCTCAGACCGTCTCAGAACCTATCAACAAGATCCTGGACCCCTTCCACAAGCACTCCTCCGGTCGCCTGAGCCTATCGCCCCTCCAGAACCAGAACCAATGATCATCGAGTCTGGTAGACTCACAGCTTCGGAGCGACAGAGGAGGCTGACCCGGGGTCTATGTCTGTACTGTGGTGCCAACGGTCATGTCCGGCTCAACTGTCCATTCCGTCCCACACAGCCCTCAGTGAGTGTATTCAGTTCCAGAATAGAACAGTTACATCCTCTCACAACCACTGTTCAATTAACTACTCCTTGTATTTCCATTTCTGTCACAGCGCTTATTGACTCCGGGTCAGCTGGGAATTTCATCTCCAGTTCCCTCTGTCGCCAGCTCCAACTCCGCACGGAAGCATCCACCCAAGTTTACCAGATCCAACCCATAACTCAACACCTCCATCCATCGGCCAGTATTCACCGCAAATGTGAACCGATACTTCTTCAAGTGGGTCTGTTTCATCAAGAACATCTACAATTCCTGGTTCTGGAGGGAGCTAATATGGAGGTCATCTTAGGGCGCCCGTGGCTGGTGAAGCATGATCCCATCATCTCTTGGGGCACAGGAGAAATTAAGAAATGGGGTGATGGCTGTTCACCAACCTGCTTTCCCGAGCTTCCTCTTCAAGTCTGTAAACCCCTGTCTGTGTATGTGACGTCTGTCAAAAGTCCAATCGACAAGCAGTCTGTCAATATTCCTGAGATCTACTCTTCTTTCCTGGACGTATTTTGCCCCAAGAGAGCTTCCCAGCTACCTCCACATCGGCCATGGGACTGTGCTATAGACCTAGTTCCAAATGCCCAGTTGCCTAGAGGGAGAATCTACCCGCTGTTGCTTCCGGAGACAAAGGCCATGGAGGAGTACATCCAAGAGGCTCTGAGTCAGGGGTACATATGCCATTCCAAGTCACCGGCAGCTTCCAGTTTCTTCTTTGTGGCGAAGAAAGATGGAGGGCTGCGGCCGTGTATTGATTATCACATCCTGAACAAGAGCACAGTCAAGTTCCGTTATCCACTTCCCCTTGTACCAGCGGCCCTAGAGCAGTTGAGATCGGCCAGGATCTTCACCAAGCTGGACCTCCGCAGCGCCTATAATCTGGTGAGAATACGCGAGGGGGACCAGTGGAAGACGGCTTTCGTGACCCCTACTGGTCACTACGAATACCAGGTAATGCCCTATGGCCTGGTCAACGCCCCCTCCGTATTCCAACACTTCATCCATGAAGTGCTCCGGGAGTATCTCCATCGATTCGTCATTGTGTACATAGATGATATCCTCATCTACTCCCGGAGTGAGGCCGAACATCGCCACCACGTTGCGGCGGTCCTTCAAACGCTTAGAGAAAACAATCTCTTTCTGAAGGCTGAAAAATGTTCCTTTCATCAATCGTCTGTCCAGTTCCTCGGGTATGTTATCGACGAATCAGGTGTCCGCATGGACGAGGGGAAGGTCCACTCCGTAGTTTCCTGGCCCGAACCCACTACCAAAAAGGAACTCCAAAGATTTCTCGGATTCGCAAATTTCTACAGACGATTTATCAAGAATTATAGTATTATCACCACTCCACTTACCAACTTACTGAAGAATCAACCCAAGAAAATCATCTGGTCAACTGAGGCAGCCGCAGCCTTCCGTCGCCTCAAGGAAGCATTCACCACGGCTCCACTCCTGACTCATCCTGACCCATATCTCCCATTTACTCTAGAGGTTGATGCTTCCACTACTGGAGTAGGAGCGGTACTCTCCCAACATCATGGTACTCCACCCTTACTCCATCCATGCGCCTACTTCTCTCGGAAGCTGAGCCTGGCGGAGCAGAACTACAACATCGGCGACAGAGAGCTCCTCGCCATCAAGCTCGCATTAGAAGAGTGGTGACATTGGTTGGAGGGAGCCCAACACCCTTTCCAAGTCATCACCGACCATAAAAATCTTCAATACTTGAAAGAAGCTAAGAGATTGTGTCCCCGTCAGGCCCGCTGGTCCCTCTTCTTCTCCCGATTTCAGTTCTCCATCTCCTACCGTCCTGGATCCAAGAACCTGCGAGCAGATGCACTCTCGGAGATATGACCAACAAGAAACGGTAGAAAAACCCGCAAGAATCCTCCCTGACCATATCCCCATCTACCCTATCACCTGGACGGCGCCTCCAGCCGTCGCCACTCCTGCACGCCAAGCTCCGCCGGGTTGCCCACCACATCGGCAGTTCATTCCAGCGGAACAGCGGGTAGAGATCATTCACTCCGTCCACACCTCATTAGGCACTGGGCATCCCGGGACCAACTATACTCTCTCGCTATTGTCCCAACGCTTCTGGTGGCCGAACATGGCAAGGGATGTGAGTAGATACATCAAAGGATGCAAGGAGTGTGCACAGTCCAAGAGCCCCCGTCACCTGCCCGCCGGAAAACTCCATCCCTTGCCAGTCCCGAATCGTTCCTGGTCACACCTGGGAGTTGACTTCATGACGGACCTACCTCCTTCCGATGGGAATACCTGCATTCTGGTAATTGTTGACCGATTTTCCAAGTTTGTAAGATTGGTTCCGCTAAAGGGGCTTCCCACAGCCTTCGAGACAGCAGAACAAATCTTTAATCAAGTATTCAGATCTTTCGGACTTCCAGAAAATATCGTATCAGATAGAGGCCCCCAGTTCATTTCCAGACTATGGAAGGCGTTCTTCAAACTCCTGGGTGTCACCGTCAGTCTCTCGTCTGGCTATCACCCGCAGACTAATGGCCAGACTGAGAGAAATCCAGGAGGTGGGACGATTCCTGAGAACTTTCTGTAATGGTCATCAGAACTCCTGGAACCAGTTTCTGGGCTGGGCGGAGTATGCCCAGAATTCACTGCGGCAACCCACCACCGGACTCACGCCATTCCAGTGCGTTTTAGGATTTCAACCCCCACTATTTCCCTGGGATGGCGAACCATCTGATGTCCCCGCAGTGGATCACTGGTTCCGGGAGAGCGAGAGAGTCTGGGACGAGGCTCATCAACATCTCCAGAGGGCAGTCCGCAGGAACAAGGTGGTAGCCGACAGGAGGAGAACGGATGGACCAGTCTACAATCCTGGGCAAAAGGTATGGCTCTCCACAAGGGACATCCGCCTGCGACTGCCCTCCCGGAAACTGAGTCCCAGATTCGTTGGTCCCTTCACCATCCTGGAACAGGTCAACCCCGTCACTTACAAACTCCAACTCCCAGCACAGTACCGCATTCACCCCACGTTCCATGTCTCACTTCTCAAGCCTTATCACGACCCTGTCCTTCCCTCCACAGAGCCTGGCCACGAAGAGGAACCCCCTCCTCCATTGATGCCAGAAGAAGGAGCCGTATACGCTGTAAGAGACATCCTGCGGTCCCGGCGTCGTGGTGGTCAATTGGAATACCTCGTGGACTGGGAGGGGTACAGGCCAGAAGAAAGATCATGGGTTCCCAGAGCAGACATTCTAGATCCAGCACTCCTGAACGAATTCCATTCCAATCACCCTGAGTTCCCGGCACCTCGTGGAAGAGGTAGACCACCATGACGTCGGAGGTATAGGCCCTCAGGAGCGGGCCCTGGGGAGGGGGGTAATGTCACGGATTGGCCAGGCTCTCCCGGCGCTCATTTACCCAGAGCACATTCACCTGAGTTTTAATCAACGCACAGCTGTTTCCCATCACAGAGCACCAATAAAGACCCAGTCCTCACAACACTCAGTGTCCGGGCTCATTTGCGCGAAAGCAGACTCTGAGTGTTTCCCCGGCATAGCCAGCACTCACGAACTCTGATACCTGTACTTACAGTCTCTTTGTTTCCTCCTAGTCAATCTGGTTTCCCGAGTCTCCAGTCTGTGGTCCTGTCGTCATCTGTCTGTCATTCGTCCAAGTTATCTGGTGTGTGTTGTGTGTCCTCCGTTCTGAAGAAGTTAAGGACTGTTACCAACCATCACATCCTATATCCTCCTGGCTCTTCCTTGTGTGTTACATGTTGTCAAAATAAACTCACTTTAACGTTTCACTTACCTCCGTTCTCTGTCTGCTTCATAACAAATATACTGTTAAGTATCAGTGCATTGTTAGTTCCAGTTTACTTTTGAATGAATGGAATACTAGGGAAAATTTACAACTGAAAATATTAACATTGCATATTGTGATTTTAGGTCTATTAAATTATTGGACATGTCCAAAAAATTCTTTTTTTAATACCGAAATGATTTCTGAGTTTGAAAATGATTAAGTTATTTGTAATATGAGTAAACTACTGTTTATCAAAGTATATATTTTTAACCTTTTCACATAATGAATATATTTATTACTTTGATGCTGCTATGCATCTACATTTATATTGCCTATTATTTGCAAATGTTCCAGTATGAGTAAAACAAATGTATATTAAAATCTTTTTATTTTACCTGGTAAGAAAGTCATCTATAAATGCATCATTAATTATTTACTGATCCATTAATATCTTAAGATAATGTCATACCGCCACCTACTGGGTGATTTTAATTTAATATCTGTACTACTTGTTATTCAATATTAAGTTAACAATTTTAAAATCTAATACTGAATAAAACGGTGTACTAATTGTACTGTAATAACTATTGACCTTGTTTCTTTTTGTTTAGGTTGTTCATGCTTATCTGCACATCCTGGCCTCAAAATCAGAGACTAAAGTGTTTGTCTTTCAGTGTTTCCTTGTGCAATTTTGGAGGAAAAGAGACTATAAAACATGGGTATATGTTAAGGCATATATATTTTTTTTGTTTTTTCTTTATTATCTAAAATCACTTCGGATATACACCTTTTTTTTAATAACTTTTATTTCACAGGTGCAATTTCAGGATTTCCAGTGGGCTTTACTACCAGTGTGCAGGTTCAGTCACCGGTTCTAAGTTGCTTTCAACATTCCAGAGCACAAAGTTTTTTTTACCTAATCCACCCAAAAGTACAGCAAAGCAACGTGGATTCCTGTTCCATTGGTGGTATGTATTATATGCTATACTGTGTCCAAGTTTTTGTAGTGTATATTGGTTCGGCATCTGGGTTTTCCATCAGGCTTTAAGACCTCTTTTTCTTTCTAACAGCAATTTCACAATGACATGAGCTTGTTTTTAAATAGAAATTCAGGAGGGCTGGACATCGAGTTCAATTTATGTCATGCTACAAACTGCTGGGTCAAGTTGTGGTGTTTTTCTGCAAATGGTTAGTTGCCAAATAATTGATGATGCCATGCAGAATTAAGCTTTTTATTATTTTTTTTTATTCATTTTGTTATTGTTTTTTTTTTTTTTTAGGGCAACACGTACAGGGGTAGCACGTTCGCCTCACAGCAAGAAGGTTTCTGGTTCGAGCCTCGGCTGGGTCAGTTGGCATTTCTGTGTGGATGTGTTTGCATGTTCTCCCCGTGTTGGCGTGGGTTTCCTCCGGGTGCTCTGGTTTTCCCCCACAGTCCAAAGACATGCACTATACACTCTTAAAAAAAAAGGTTCCTTGAGGTTCTATATAGAACCCTAGGGTTCTATACTTGGCCAGTAGAACCTTTTACCCAAAAAATGGTTCTATTTAGAACCCTTTGAGTGCAAAGAACCTTTTTGATTAAAATGGTTCTATAATGTGAGATTTATGACATAATTATATAGTAAAGATTATAAATAATAATAAGCTATAACACAGAGAGACAAAGCTTTTTGAGTCAAAACCTAATAAAATGACTGCTATGGTCAAAAACCTAATCAATGTATGATGGGATTTTTGTTTCACGCAGGTTTGTACATTACCATATAACTAATATTTATATATGCTTAATATTGACCTTTTTTGACAAATTTTTTCGTGAAATTAATTAAATAACCAGTTTATTCAGACTGTACAGTGTGTTGTTATGGTTTAATAAATTATTTTAAACTAATAATCATGAAAAAGCCCTCTGGTGACGTCATTCATTTGTGGACTGGTGGTGACGAGCCTGGAGAGTGACGGTTAATTTTTGAAAAGGAGAACTCCGCTTTTGCAGCTCCATCATTCAGGTACGTTATTACTCTTTTAAAACTATAATAATGAAATATTTTGTATTACGGGGTAATGTTTCTCTTCCCTTGTGTTATATGGTGACAGACTGAATAAGGGGTAACGTTAATATGGATTAATACTGTGCTTGTAAGTTTCTGATGGTCTCTTTCGACAGCCTTCGCTTCAGAAATCTGTGTCAAGCTGACTTTGCTCTGCTTTTTGTTCGAAATAAGTTACAGTTTCGCTTTATTTGTTTGTCAGTATTAATTAAAATATCAATAACAATAAAACAGGTGCGTTATTCGATGGCGGGCATTGAGAGGCAGCGTGAAGCGCGTGCACGCTCTTTTAATGGTAACTTCTTATGAGCCGATTTCCGCTTTCGTGCAGTTTTTATCTCCAACCTTGAACAAACAAGTACTCCCAGCTTGTTCGTGTGTGAGTTTAGCCGAGTTTAACTCGGGCTAAACTCTGTAAAGTAGTGTACACGCCGGCTAGTCTGCATTAAAACCGCAAGGGAGCATGTCGCGCTCGTGCCCCGCCCGAGTCTATGCACGCGCCCGCCCGCCCGAGTCTATGCACGCGCTATTGTGATGATTGCTAAGGGTATTTTTAAAACCTTTTAAAGCCAAAACATATTTTAATAATCCATAGATAATAGATCAGGTGTTATTTATGAAGGACATACAAACATGCAGGCTAAATGTATTGTGAAATGTTGAACCTTGTTAAATATAGGCTACATATATGTATATATTGTGCTAAATAAGTTTAAAATTCATATTTTAATGTATATCTTTCTTTTCTTTAAACAGCCTGGAAACTGAACTGCATCGTAAATCTTGTGCTCGGTATGTATTATTGCTTTTAATTCTAAACAAACTGTATTAAGTATTATGAAATGAATATTATAAAAGACTTTAACATTGTATTGTAACCTGGGCTGCAGGACACAAGTAGCTTTGAAGAGGAAGGATCCCAGCTTAAAGAAGGACATGCGTTACATCCATAATTGTGACACAATTATCATCAACAAGGACACCTGGTAAATATTGTATTTTATAACATGCATATGTCAGACTTGGTTGTTGTGTACTGAAATAATATATTTATCACAAAAATGTTCTATTACTTATTGCTGCTGTTTGTACAGTGAGAATATTAAGGTCATTGCTTATTAAAAAGTCCTGCAAAGAAAATATGTTTTAAAAGAAAGTGTAAATTTGCCTACAGGATACCTTGTTGGAATGTCTGCAAAACAAATTTAAAAATGAAAGGATTTCAGTGGTGAGCTCATCAATCATCTTGCAAAATGAAACAAATTAATGGGATGAAAAGGAAGTGAACTGTACTCTGAGGAACTTAACACAAGGCAAGTTCAGTTCAATACATTTTATGCCAAAGGTAGATTAATTCTGTATTATAAATTCATATTTACACACTCTAAAATGCTGTCTTCCTACCTCAGATTGTGATGGACCTGGAATGCGACACCAGATACTCATAAGTCAAGAACCGAATGAACACCCTTTTCCAGAGTACAGATTATGGAGAGGTTTGCAGAACTAATGGAGCAGTTTCTTCTTCTTGGAGTGCCACAGCTTGTGAGTAAACACTGTTACATTGTGTGCCAAATAGTTTTGCGTCCATGATGACTTTAAGAAACTTGTATTGCTGAAAATATGTCATTTGGAAACTTACACATGAAGTAAACAAAATGTTTTTTTTGCATTTAGGATGCTGCATAGAAAACTTGGTGAAGAACACAGAAACATCTTTAAAAGAAATGGCCCAAAAAGGGAAGGAAAGAAGGTAGTGCTCCATGACAGTTTCATTGGACCAGCAGAGGAAACCGCAGAAGGTAACTACACCCTATACTACATACTATTTGCCCCAAACACACACACACACTCACTCACACACACTTTAATTGTATTGATTATAACTGTAATTCTATTTGATGACATGTTAATTGGTTAAAAGTACTCAACATAAAATATTGTTTTACAGAAATCCAAAGGTCCTACACCATCCAGGATTCAGCAGCTCTCCTGATTCCACCAAGGCTTGAAGTGTCAGTATTACAATGGACAACACTCACTCGCTATCCTTCTACTTCCTCATTTATCAGAGGCACCACAGAGGAGTGAATCACCAACTAATCTGCCCTTTCCAGCCACAACCCAGCACTTGGAAACCCATATACTCTCTCATACAGTAGATCTACATACATTCACTCACTATGGCCAATTCACCTATACCGTACACATGCTTTTGGACTGTGGGGTCAACCGGAGCACCCAGAGGAAACCCACATGAACACTGGGAGAACTTGCAAACTCCACACAGAAATGACAACTGGCCCAGTCGGGACTCGAACCAGTGACCTGCTTGCTGTGAGGTGACAGTTCTAACCAGTGAGCCACTGTGCCACCCATGGACAAAACTATTTACCTTATAAGAGAGGCTGACAGACATGGACATGCTACAGGTTGTGGAATGGCTGTTTGCAGTGTTTTGTCTAATCATTCTGCAATGTTTTAGTGATGTTTCTTAATAAATTATGTATAAAAATGGATGTTGTGATGACCAATACATGCAGGTACCATCCACTTTTTGAAATTGTAGTGTTATTTAATAGATGTTTTGATTGTTTGTGTATTGTTTCCATCTGCATTGTGATATATTTCTCTTCCGTTTAGAGATGTGTGAAAGTTAAGCTCTGTATTTGTTCAAACAGTAAAAAAGCTTATAAAAGTGAAATCATTACAATAACAGTGTTGAATGCCATTAAACTGTTAAGGTAGATCTGCTGTCCAATGCAAAGTATGCAGAGGTGCAATTTTAAATATTTAAAAAAATATTTTGTATAATGAATTGAATAAATTTAAACAATTTGAATTGTCTGGATTGGTTTTATTTTTTATTTATTAATAAGTAACAATAATTCAATAATAAATAAAAAGAACCCTTAAATGGTTCTAAATAGAACCATCTAACTTGAATTCAAAGAACCATTTGGGGTTCTATTTAATGAACCCTTAAAATGGTTCTATATAGAACCTTTTTGGGGTTCCATATATGAAGTGCTTCATAGAACCGTTTTTGGTTCTATATTGAACCGTTTGTTTTAAGAGTGTTGTTGAATTGGGTAAGCTAAATTGGCCGTAGTGTATGTGAGTGTGTGCAAGTGTGTGTATGGGTGTTTCCCAGTGTTGGGCTGTGGCTGGAAGGACATCCGCTGCGTAAAACATGTGCTGAATAAGTTGCCGGTTCATTCTGCTCTGGTGACCTCTGATTAATAAAGGGACTAAGCCGAAAAGAGAATGAATGAATGAATATTTTGCTTTAAAATTAAATCCAAGGTGTGTAGCTGTTTTGGCTCATCTCAGATGAAATGGACAGTTTATCCAACAATGCAAATGTGCTGTTATTTACTCATCCTCAGGCCACAAGCTGTAGGTTACCTTGTACTCCAGTGGGACAGTAAAACATATTTTTACCCATGGTTCTTGGGGATTCATATGATACAAATTGATGGTCAAAGCCAAATTAATCACCTACACCTTTGATGGTCATACAGTGAGTAAATTAACTAATTAACTACTAGGTAAACTGTGTTTATAAAATTGTTTTCACATAAACATAAAATGTCACTTGATTCTATACTTCAGGTTTCCTGTAGACATTTCTAGTATTATTCATTCATTTTCTTTTCGGCTTAGTCCCTTTATTAATCCGGGGTCGCCACAGCAGAATCAACCGCCAACTTATCCAGCATATTTTTACGCAGCGGATGCCCTTCCAGCCGCAACCCATCCCTGGGAAACATTTCTAGTATTAGTCTAGTTGTAATAGTAGTCTACACTGCATGTCTAGACATCTCTTTAGAAAATGTGATTACAGATAATATACAGGTGCATCTCAATATATTTGAATGACATCAAAAAGATGATTACTTTCAGTAATTCAATAAAAAAAGTGAAACTCATTTATTATAAAGATTCATTGCACACAGAATTATTTATTTCAAGTTTTTATTTCTTTTAAATTTCATTTCATTTTTAATTCATTGTGGCTTACAGGTAATGAAAACTCAAATCAGTATCTCAGAAAATTTGAATTTTACTAGATCAATAAAAAAAGATTTTTTAATGGTTTTAAGTAATATTAGTTTTCTGAGATTTCATTAGCTGTAAGCCACAATCATCAAAATAAAAAGAACAAATACATCAGTCTATTTGTAATGAAGGTATTTATGAGTTCACTTCTTTAATTAGGCTGGCTTGTCAAAGCCAGACTACTGAAATCCTTTCTAAACTTATTAGGCTGGCTTGTGAAAGCAAGCCAGACTACTGAAATCCTATTTAAACTTATTAGGCTGGCTTGTCAAAGCCAGACTACTGAAATCCTTTCTAAACTTAATATTATTAGGCTGGCTTGTCAAAGCCAGACTACTGAAATCCTTTCTAAACTTATTATTATTATTATTATTAGGCTGGCTTGTGAAAGCAAGCCAGACTACTGAAATCCTTTCTAAACTTATTAGGCTGGCTTGTGAAAGCAAGCCAGACTACTGAAATCCTTTCTAAACTTATTATTATGGTGGCTTGAAAAGCCAACATACTGTTATCTCACTTAAACTTATTATTATTCTTCTTCTTCTTATTCTTCTGAGACTGTTTTTCTACCGGTATCTCCTCCTAGGCCTTTCAAGCTACATACTTCAAACTTTCGTCAAACCTTCAAACTGGTCTGACTCGGGTTGCTATATCTTTTCTAACTGATCCGACCTTGGGTTATCCCAAAAACGACCCAGAACTTTCCCAAAAGTCCCATTGACTTAACATTGGGTCAAACTTTGTGAGCTCATAACTCTGCATCAGACTGTCCGACAGACTAGAGTCTGACCTCATTCAACTCAGTCTAGCCAGCAGCCAATCACTGATGACCTTTAAACTTACTAGCCACTCCCTAGCAA
>CAIGQQ010028968.1:0-26362 GCA_903798035.1 Danio albolineatus | reverse complement strand
ATATATATATATATATATATTCATATTAAGTAAATTAGATGTGCCAAATTAAGTTGAATCTGCTTAACTCTATGTAAAAGTAACATTGTTGATAAATTTCCACTTAGTCATTTGTAGGCATGGGCCGGTATAAGTTTTTGCCAGTGTGATAACCTTGGATAAAAATATCACGGTTTCACAGTATTACGATATTGTGATTACTGTTCTAAAATATATTATTTTTAAATACCTGGATAAAAAACAAAAACTTTTTTCACCTTGGAACACAATATATTTTATTTTTTGAAAGCTTCATATTATTTTGGAGCAGTAAACATGTCAGGCTAAATAATTACAATGAATGATTGACTTCAGCTGTCTTCATTAGTTTCAAAAACACAGATTACTTAAATTTAAAATGGCATCTTAGTATATTTTTTCTGCTAGAGATGCTGTTGTTCTAAAAAACAAAAATAAAATTATAAAAAAAAAAAAAAAAAAAAATTACCTTGGGGATGGTATTACAGAAAATTTTGGCGGTATGAAAACCTTGACTTTCCCAAACCGCGGTATACCTTGAAAACGGTCATCGTCCCTTGCCTAGTCATTTGAAGTTTACCATGCAATACCTAGTTTTAAGTACATTTTACTCTCTTTGAACGATTTTTTCCCCTCAATATAGCACAACTGAAGTGAACACAAAGTTAATTTGGTTACTATCTAAATTACACTATTTACACAAAAGAATTAATGAAGATTTTTATGAATTGTACTACTTTAATATTCTTAAAAAAACATCGTAAACAAACAAGTTTAAGCAAAATGTATTTATGTTTTTAAACTTTAAACTATTAAAACTCTGTAATTTCTACAACCTTTAACTGAGTAGCTACTAGAATTGTATTTATATTGTATTTTTCTTCGTTGTATTTACTCTGTCTAATTAGTTTTATCAGTGCAATTAAGTCTTTTATCCTTCAGTCGCTACTAAATACACAAAATAACTGCTATTAATTCGACTTACTATATACTTTATTACGCCAGATATAAGCCTCAGTTTTCACAACAAATGCTAACAGTGATAAACAGATGTGCACCGTGTCCTTTAAATCCAGCCTCACCTGTCCCGTGTGGGTAATTTTTTCTCCATAGTTAGAAACCGGAACACTGTACTGCTGAATTGAAACTGCTGATAATCTCAAACCGTTGAGCAAAACCTTCGTATTTTTACCGAAGGACAAGATCCTTGGAAGGATGGCTGCCATGTTTGCCTGTGATCATTACCCAGCAGCCTTTGCTTTGCTTTTCATATTTCTCTGCTGACCCCTACTGGTCGACAACAAATTAATTCTTATATCATTCTTTAACTTGAACGTTTAAACGTGTCCCTTTAAAGTATATTATTCGTCTGTATTTAGAAAACCAAGTGGGTATTTTATATATCCAAACAGATCTCTACATACACGGGTTGAGGGAAGGGTTCGGCGAGTATAATGCGCATGCGTATTTTATGACTTTCTCCACAAAGTCATTGCGTCACAGGAACTGGACGGGTTTCTTGTGTGTGAAAAGCATGCTACCCTCGCACTGATGTATATTGGATAATAAACGCTTAAATACACGCGTTTGTATCTGCACATTCAAACAGGTATGCATACATTTAATTGTTGAAAATATTATTGTAACTTCTTGAAATGAACACGTTTAAAGGCTTTTGAATGACGTCAAGAGTGTTTAGCCTGCAAAGCTAGTTAGCAGCCCACAAAGTGGCACCTTATCAAAGTTATTTTGATGCTAACTGTCTTGCTAGCAATTAAGACTTGGACGTCTTTGAATTTGTAAATGAGATTAGAAAATATGATATTTTAGCATGCTTTGAATACGAGCTAACATTCTAGTAGCTTTTAAAGACGATGTAAATATTAAGATAATGTCTAAATAATGTATATTTATATGTAATATGAAACATTACTACTAAATAACAAGTTTGTATGTGGGACAATAATCATAACAAATTCAAAGGCACAGTGCAGCTATTTAGCCTGATAACTCTTGATAATTTTAATGATAATTATTATATTTAGTACATTTCTAAAAAGGTATGCTGTTTCATTTTTTTATAAATCTATGTTAAGCTGAATGACAATAGCACAATATTTGCATTTCACTTGCAGAATGCAACCTTCTGGAGGGCACATGAATGAATGAATTAGTGATTTTAATGTTATTTTTTTCATATTTATTGTCTTATTGAAATATAAGTCACTTCTTGGATGGTCTGACGGTGAGCCAACCAACAAGAACTTTTCCCTTTTGGAGGAACTCTGCCTTTCAAGAAAATATTCAGAATTTTCTCATTTCTTTTGTTTTTCAAACACCAAAGAAAATTATTTAATTTAAAGAGTGTTCAAACCACTGACATCAATACTAGTAGGAAACATAAATACAATGCAAGTTGATGGCTACCTGTTTCCAACATCCATTAACATTTTTCAAAATATATTATCAGTAAAAAAAAAAATAAAATCAGACGTGTTTATAACAAGTGAGTAAATGATGGCATCATTTTCATTTTTGCATAACCTATTCCTTCAATTTACCGAAATGTGGGTCAATTTATTTTTTGGATGTGATTAATGTATATTTTTTTTCTCAGCCAGGTGTTGACACCATGTTGCTCCCCCGTCTTGTTGGTTCCCTGACTCGCCAGTTGTCCCGAGTTGCCAGATGTGCAGCTTCTGTCTCTTTACCTGCAGCAGGAGCACAAAGATGCCTGTCCACTATCACAGCTGCAGTCGTCAACCCAACGTTCAAGCCAAACACAGCATTCCTCTCACCTCTGCTCGGACGATGCCAGCAGCTTCTGTGTGTTCAACCATCTGCTGGCATGAAGACAAAAAGCGCTCTTAGAAAACGCTGTAAAGAATGCTTTTTTGTTCGCCGCCGTGGAAGACTGTTTGTTTTTTGCAAAGCCCACCCCAGACACAAGCAGCGGCAGGGCTGAATTAACTCAAACCCTAACTGTGTGGGTGTTTTTTATGCCATTGGCTGATTCTCAAATGAAGAATCACTTTAATGGTGTACTAAGCATGTGGATATCATAGATTTTCTAATAAATGTTGACAGGCTGAAAAGATGTTTAAAGGATTTTGGAGTTATTTACATTTCATATATGTTAAAGAGGAAAACAGTTAAAGAGATCGTATGTAACGATTGGCTTGTTAAATACAACTGCTTGATTTTTGCAACTGCTTAGCTTTGATCTGTGTATGGATATGAGCAGTGATACAACATTGCAGTTTGAATCTAAAATAGACCCACCTTAAACACTTATTATAGTGTCATCATTGTGATTAAGTGTAAAATTACACATTTTGGAGGAAGATGAATCCGTGTATCATTCGTTCAATCGTTTTTTCAAATTCAAACCAAAAATTAAAAAACAAAAAAACAACTTGTTTTTCCATTATTTGTTTCCTGAAAGCAAAGGAAAACACGAATAATGACTCTTTATCTGATTTTCTGATCTTGCATTCAGATCAAAAAAAGAAAAAAAACAAATAACGAGATTAGACTGATTTTAATTTTGATTTTTTAATTTATCCAAATTGCCATGGCTGAAGAAAACGGCCGATTTCAGGTTTTTTATTTGCTCACAAAAAAAAACAAAAAAAAAAACCGAGTTTTTGGCTTTATTTTTGTTTTTTTTATTTTAGGGAAGGAAAACGAATAAAGGACTATAAAATTCATTATACACATGTAGTCGTGCTGAAACGCCCATTTCCCCTCTGATTGGTCAACCAAATCTGAGCTCGTGACGATGCACTCAAAATAAAAGTCCTCTGTGGCTTTGTTTGAATTATTATTATTTAATAATATACGTTTGAACCACACACAGTTAGCTGACTTCATTGCGTATGCATAAATTAAATAAAAACGTAAGTTAGCAGTATAACAGACATTTGTCATTAAAATCAGGTCATAGTTCTCTGCCAAACGTTTGGGGCTGTGCACCTGATGCTGAGCCAAGATTTCCATTTCCAAGCATTATTATTGTTATTATTATTATTATTATTATTATAGGCCTTGCTTAGAAACAATTACTCAAACCAGGTTCTCAGGGGCGCCGCTAGGAGGGGAAAAGTTTGGTACGATTCTAAGGGCCCAAGCTGTTTTGGGGCCCCCAGAGATATTATAAGGGGCCCTAATGACACTACCCAACGCATCCATTTTTTATTTATGTTATATTGAATAATGTCAAAAAAATACAATGAAAGTCAAGTACAACAAATGTGAAGCAAATTTCAAAGCCTAGGCGGATATATAATCAATATCACAGCAATATATTAAATGATATACAGTCTTGAACAATTCACATAGCTTTTTGTTTTGTTTTTCTAAAAAAACAAAAAATGTTTATAAACATGAAATTTGTCCATTAAAATAAAGAAATGAATAAATAAATGTTTAGAACTTTTTGTCTAAGCTTCAAAAATTCCTGAAAGATCATCTTTCCAGTGTAAAGTAATATTTTCATCAATATTAACAGCAATAAAGTCAATTACATTTCTCCCCCCCAAAAATGACATATAAGGACAATACCAGAATAAAGGAACAGCGCTTTCTGGCCTCTGCTTGCAAAAGCCACATCTCACATCTATATCTGTTTAACATTTAGTCAGATAAAGTTTGGCAGGATGTATTCTGCGAAGGAGTTTAAACAAAGATCTCTTTAACCTTGTTTGTTGATAGCGATTAGGCAGAAGCCAAACCTTTCTGCAAACAACATCGCTCATAAATTGATCCCAGTTTGCGATTGCATTTGGTTTTCTTTCTGGAAAAGAGCTTTTATTGATCTGTTATTATTCTTACAACTAGGAAAAGCATATTTTACCTGTCGGAGAGTCACTGTGTGATAATCGTGGCAATAGCTGATAATTCAATCTGTTTTGATGTTTATACAACATACATATTTAAGGAGAGATTGCACCAAAACCATTGTAAAGTTCTTTGGTGGTATGGGAAAATTATATGTTGTCAAGAATTCCTCATAGATGAAAAGAAGACTATTTGAATTTAACCATTGGTTTACTAATACAATGTTATTTTGATACCAGTTACCGAGAAAATAAATAAATAAAGAAGTATTTGTTGATATAAATTGTCCTTTTTATTCCAAATAAAGTAACGGTGTGGTGAAAAACTGTTTGTAAATCAAACTCCATGCTAAAAAAGCCTGACGGTGAAATGATGAAAGTTTCACAGGTATTTTGTTAGTATCAAAATTACAAGTAAGAAAAGAACGTTTACCACCCAAACTAGATAAAATATAAAGGGGAATCATATTCCCAGTAGAGGCTGGATATTTAACAAGTCTAATCCAGTTGATTTAAATGTATTGTTTAGTATAGAGAAGTCCAGAAAATCTCTCTAGTAAACAGTATTCCCAACCACAGCATAAGATCCCCACCTAGTGGTCACTTATAAGAACTGCTGTACGACAGTGATGTATTGGCCCTTCTGAGACCACTCGGTTTGCGTTTGAGGGCATACATGTTTTCTTCATAGTTTTAATTACTCATCAGCTTTATAAATATTTACTCTATCTTTAGCTAATCTTGGCCTACAACTTATATCGTAGCTCCCACCAATGTTCGTGGTTAGCAAAGCTCACCAAGACGAGTAAAACTATCTCCATTACTATGAATTACTGTGAAACACTGTAAGCTCACATGAAGAGAAGCAGTTAATATCCCCCGTTTGTATTCTTCCTGCTTTTCTTATTAACTTTAACTGTAGATTAAACGTTACTCTCTAAGAATTATGTACAGTTTAATGTTAATGCATCCACCTCACTGGTTAGATCGTTAATGCCATTTATTAAAAACCTGTCAGGCTTCCTTTATAAAAACAGCAGCCTATGCTAAACGCATTTCTAAACTAGAACTACAGTTGACAGCTGGATTTCCCAGGAGAAAACAGATGTAATATGCAGTGCAGTTATGATATAGTTACATATACCATTTAAAAAAAAACGTGTTCATTAATTTTATTAAGAGTTTTAATGCTCTGGAGAAAAAAAATAAGGTATATTTATAACAGCTACTTATTTGTTGGACCACTTTAATATTGTCAACCAAACCCATTCAACGTTATGACCATGTAGGCTACTACAGTGAGCTCTGGGACAAATGAAAACACAACTGAGGTGTTTAAAGAGAACTTTATTCTGTTTGATTTTGCAAACTCATCTGAAAACAACAAACCGAAAATCGCGATTGTCTTGAGTTGTCTTCTTTGCTCCACACTGGCCTTCTGCAAAACAAAACAAAAGATTAAACAGTTCCCACAAAGGCCCTATTGTCTATTTTAGACTATAGTAAACAAAAGTTTAAAACTATAGTTTAAAATAGAAGCTAAAGTGGGCCCCGCTGCTCCCACCCACCATAACCCTCGCAGCAGGTCCCACTGTACCGGCCTCCCGTGTTTCCCTGAGGGTCCTCAGAGCCCGTGTTGCTCCCTGCCTAGGGTGCACGGACGCCTCGCCCCAGGGAGTGCACGAGCCGACCGGGCGCCAGTCCGTGCCGGTGTTCACCGGAATGTTGCTCGGCGGCACATTTCGAGCAACAAACACGTAATATTCCTCGCGATGTTGCGTTTACGTACGCAAACCGCGAGGAACTACAGCACAGACGGGCCCGGGTGAAGCTTCACGAAGCGGACTTCGTGAGATTGGCGTGGCTCCACTCGTACCGTCTCGGTATTGAACTCACCTTGGTCAAGTACAAACAGCAACACCTTGACAACTGACAACACTGAGAGAAACCGTCAGGGCTTTAACTGAAAGCAGATGGAATGTTTAGAACGCGACGTCACTGGCTGAGCATCTCGTCATGAGGAGCGTTGACAGGGGGATCCGCAAGATGGCGCCGCGAGCAGTATAAGCGTAAGCAATAACGTCATCAACAAAGCTACTTTTAAGCAACATAACGGTCTTAATTATTTTCAGTCTGCATCTAAATTGGATGTTAAGTATTATTTACTAATCTGTGTATCATTTGTTCAATCGTTTTTCTTTTCAAATTTAAACCAAAAACTTATATTAATAAATAATAATAATAATTCAAACAAAGCCACAGTGAACTTTTATTTTGAGTGCATCGTCACGAGCTCAGATTTGGTTGACCAGAGGGAAATGGGCGTTTCAGCACGCCTACATGTGTATAATGAATTTTATAGTCCTTTATCCGTTTTCTTTCCCTAAAATCAAAAAACGAAAATAAAGCCAAAATCTCGTTGGTTTTTTTTCCGGGTTTTTTTTTTTTTTTGTGAGCAAATGAAAAACCTAAAATCGGCCGTTTTCTTCAGTCATGGCAATTTGGATAAATTAAAAAATCTAAATTAAAATCAGTCTAATCTCGTTATTTGTTTTTTTCTTTTTTTTGATCTGAACGCAAGATCAGAAAATCAGACAAAGAGTCATTATTCGTGTTTTCCTTTGCTTTCAGGAAACAAATAATGAAAAGTTTTTTAATTTTTGGTTTGAATTTGGAAAAACGATTGAACGAATGATAAACGGATTCACCAGGCTGGCTACAGGCCTGTGATTAAATGAGAAAAAAAATACTCCAGCATTCACAGACAGAGGGCGCACGTGGACTTTTCAAAATGGTCAGCGCTTAGAAGCATCAAAATATAAATGGATTGTGCAGCAGCATCAGCATTTCTTCTTTTAAGGAAGTCTGTTACTATTCACACAATTAATTATTATTTTTTTTTTTCAGAGATGCAAGGACAAAAAAGTGGGTCTTCTGAATAATCACAAGAACCTTCTTCCAACGTAAACCAACTTTTTGTGCAATGGAGATCGTCCAATGGCCCTCATGGAACCATTCATGGAACCTAGATCAGCGTTTCCCCACTTGAGGGCCTCAACGAGCTCTGTGGGGCTCGCGTCATATTTTTACATTTTTTAACAATTTATTATTAGTCACCTGTTTCTAAATGGTTTGTCTCTAAAAGTGAGGGAATGAGGGAATGTTGTGAAAACAAACATTTTATGTTATACCTACTGCAAACCTATATGAGCGATAATATTAAATGTGATGGAGGGCTGGGGAAAAGGGGGTCTGAGGAAAAAAAAACATTGGGAACCACTGGCCTAGAAAATGATAAAGAGCATTTGTTTTAACTCTCATTAGTTTGGATGTTTCACTTGCGGGTTGAACCTGTACAACATTTGAAGAGGTAACATAGAAGTTGACAGCTTTTTTGTATACCTTAGTTCAGGCTGTCCTAAAATCACACACTTCCAAACTATATACAGTAGCAGGTAAAAAAAAAACAACAACAAGTGACAAGGGTAGTCTGTCCAAATTTATGGTACCTACCCACCTCTGCCGTGAAGCTCTAAATTGAGCTCACATACATTCTGTTTCCACTGATCATTCTTGAGATGTTTCAGCAGCTTAATTGGAGTTCACCTGTGATTAATTCAGTTGATTGGACATTATTTGAAAAGGCATACACCTGTATGTATAACGTCCCAGGGTTGATAGTGCATGTCAAAGCACAAACCAAGCATGAAGACAAAGGAATTGTCTGTAGATCTCTGAGACAGGATTGTCTCGAGGCACAAGGCTAGGGAAGGTTACAGAAAAATTTTAGCTGCTCTGAAAGTTCCAATGAGCAGTGGCAACTAATAACCTGATGGTCATTCTGTCTGAGCTCCAGCATTATTCTGTGGAGAGAGGAGAACCTTAGGACAGCCGCCTGTGCAGCAATCCACCTGTATGGTAGAGTGACCAGACGGAAGCCAGTCCGTAGCCTTGAATTTGCCAAAAGGCATCTGAAGGACTCCCAGACCATAAGAAACTAAATTCTCTGGTCTGATGAGACTAAAATTAAACTCTTTGGAGTCAATGCCAGGCATTACGTTTGGAGAAAACCCGGCACCGCTCATCACCAGGCTAATACCATCTTTACAGTGAAGCACAGTGGTGGCAGCATCATGCTGTGGGGATGTTTTTCAGCAGCAGGAACTGGAAGACTAGTCAGGATAGAGGGAAAGATGAATGCAGCAATGTACAGTACAGAGACATCTTGAATGAAAACCTGCTTCAGAGTGCTCTTGACCTCAGACTGTGGTGACGGTTCATCTTAAAGCAGGACAATGACCCAAAGTACACCGCCAAAAAACCAATGGAGTCGCTTCACAACAACTCATGTGAATGTTCTTGAGTGGCCCAGCCAGAGCCCAGATCTTCATCATATTGAACATCTCTGGAGAGATCTGAAAATGGCTGTACACCGTTGCTGCCCATCCAACCTGATGGAGCTTGAGAAGTACTACAGGAATGGGAAAAATTCCCAAAGACAGGTGGGCCAAGCTTGTGGCATCATATTAAAAAAAGATTTGAGGCTGTAATTGCTGCCAAAGGTGCATCAACAAAGTATTGCGCAAAGGCTGTGAATGCTTATGTACATGTGATTTTTCAGGGTTTTTATTTGTAATAAATTTGCAACAATTTCAAAAAATCTTTTTCACATTGTCATTATGGCGTATTGTGTGTAGAATGTTGAGGAAATAAATTAATTTAATCAATTTTGGAATAAGGCTGTAACCTTATGTGGAAAAAGTGAAGCGCTACGAATACTTTCTGGATGCATTGTATATACATATTGTGCCTTTAAGTGTGCATATGATTACTATCCAATGAGCTCATGAGAGAAGATTTGCAAGTGACAATGAAGTGTTGGAAGTGATGCTGTATTTGATGACAGCATGGCAAATGTAGTGTTATATAGGCATGGGCCGGGATAAGATTCTGACAGTATGATAACCATGGATAAAAATCTCATGGTTTCACGGTATTGTGATTACTGCTTTAAAATATATATATTTTTAAATGTCTGGGTATAAAAACAAAACCTTTTTCCCCTTTGAACACAATATATTGTATTTTCAGAAACATTTAAAATATTTTGGTGCAGTAAACATGTCAGGCTAAATAATTCAAATGAATCATTGACTTAGTAGTCCCTTTATTAATCTAGGGTCGCCACAGCGGAATGAACCGCCAACTTTTCCAGCATATGTTTTGCGCAGCGGATGCCCTTCCAGCTGCAACCCATCACTGGAAAACATCCATACACACTCATTCACACACATACACTGCGGACAATTTTAGCTTACCATATTCACCTATACCACATGTCTTTGAACTTGTGGGGGAAACCAGAGCAGCTGGATGAAACCCACGCAAACACGTGGAGAACATTCAAACTCCACACAGAAATGCCAACTGACCCTCCGAGGCTCGAACCAACAACCTTCTTGCTGTGAGTCAACAGCACTACCCACTGCACCACCGCATCACCTCCTCCTCTTATCTTTATTTGTTTCAAAAACACAGATTTATTTACAATTTAAAACGGCATCTTTGAATATCTTTTCTGCTGGAGATTCATGTTACATTCATACACTCTCAGAAATAAAGGTACAGGAGCTGTCACTGGGGCAGTACCTTTTTAAAAGTTAAATATTTGTACCCAAAGAGTTGACAGTGGTACCTCAAAGGTGCATATTAGTGTCCAAATGTACCTAAAAAGTACCTTTGAGGTACCATTATGGACCCTTCAGGCAGGGGCGTAGCCGACAAGTGTTGGGGTGGGGGAGCTGTATGAGATACCCCCCCCCCCCCCCCCCCCCCCCCACACACACACACACCCACACCCCTGCCTTTAGGTATGTATCATTTGAAAAGGTACTGCCCCAGCGACAGCTCTTGTACCTTTATTTCTGAGAGTGAACTATGCATTTAGACTAATATAGAACAGTTTTAGCCTTTGCAAATTTCTTATCTGCAGTAAGCAGTATTTTTATGTTAACAGGAAAAACAACATGAGCTTCACTGTTGTGGTCACGAGTTTAATGACAAGAAGTGGATTATGTGAAACGGAATTGACGAAATGGCAAACATGGTTTTAAAACATTTGGAACAAAATGTAGCCCACGCATGTAATTGTGATGACATGATTTTCCCACGAAAATTCCCATGAAAAAACATGTTTAACATTCGTGTGATTTTCAGGTGATTGCAGATGTGAAAAAGTTACTAATAAAATATAACTGTAAGTCTATAAACCTTTATTACTTGAATAAAAATGAAATTAAATGTTCCAAAACTACACACATTTCACATATTTTACATGACTTTAAGTGTATTGTTTGTAAAGCTCGTGTTCTTTTTTCCTGTGAGAGAAAATGCATAAAAGTGCATAAACCAACTTGACTGTAAATCTATATGCTCTCCCTTTATATATTTCCTTTGTGCTCTTTTCCTTCAGCATGTTCGTATTTGAGTGCACATGTGCAATATGTAATGTGAATATATTACACATGTGCCCTAAATGATCTGACAGGTCTCATGTATAATCAAACACCGTCATCATCCATCCCTAAAAGAAGTCCGGTCAGCTTCAGGTTCTCTCTCCGACATACTCTACAGGACAGATGTGGAAAACTTCCATTTTTTTTTTCTCTCAACAATATTTCTGAAGCACGTCTAGCAGGGATCGACATGAAAAAGAGCGAAGGGTGAAAAGAACAGAGCGACCTGCATCTTTAAGCGCTTTTTCTGTCTCGTTCCTGCTAAGTTTGGAGAATGTCAAGGGGGATTTAGTCTGATAAGAAACACTAGTGCGGAACAATACATGTTTGAGGAAGATCATATATATATTTCATCAAGAGTATTCTCTGCCGACACGGCCATGCCAAATTGGCCTTGTGGCAGTGTGGAGGAAGCCCGGTCTCTAGTGGTGCATGCAGTGGAACTGAGTTTTCCGGCTGGAGGCCCCTCAGGTTGAGAGAAAGGCAGCCATGCTGGTATAATTGGGGCTGGTGACAGAAGGCAGGAGACAGCGTGATGCCAATTAACCCTCATCTGCGCTGTGTCCTGTCCAATATGTGTGATAGGTAAGGAGAGGGCTTCATTGTTAAGGGCCGTCGCTTTTTTTCTTTATCAGGAAGAGTCTAAATTGCAGGTGGTTGGCTGGTTTGAACATTGCTCGGAGCGAAATCTTGGGGTGAAACTGAGCATGTAAATTGTGCTGCATAGAAAAGTTGCCTCTATTATTCATGAAGCTCAAACGGAATCAGCGGAGATAAAGAGGGATGTTGTGGGCTCGCAAAATATGGCATCTTTTACAGTTTAAAGGGACAGTTCATGCAAAAATGAAAATGTACTCACTATTTACTCTTCCTCAAGTGGTTTCAAACCTTTATGAGTTTTTTCTTCTGTTGAACAATAAAGAAAATATTTTGATGACAGCTAAAAACCTGTAATTGACTTACAACAGTAGGGAAAAATAGCCATGAAGTCAATGGTTGAAGGTTTCCAGCTTTCTTCAAAATATCTTCTTTTGTGTTTAAAAGAAAGTCAAATGTTTGGAACAAGTGAAGAGAGAGTAAATGATGACATAATTTTCATTTTTGGGTGAACTGTCCCTTTAAATTACACTTCTGCAGTGTATCCTGAAGTTTAAGTGTGTCACTTCTTTCCATGTATGTGGGAGAACTGATCCTTTACATCCAATTTATGGATTTTAACTGGAGCCATAACCTGTGGTAATTCGGATTCAATGTAGATTTTCTAAGATGCCAAATGTTATAAACTTGTAATCAGTTTATATTGCCTAATAATGTGATAATATATGAAGTTTATTTCTTGAGGATTTTATGATTGCAGTTACAGAACTTAAGTTTTATCCCATTTAAATCCAGTTCGGGATAGTTCATTGAAAACTAAAAATTTCCTCACTATTTACTCGCCCTTGAGTGGTTCCAAACCTTTATGAGTTTTTTTTTTCTGTTCAACACAAATGAAAGTTTGAAGAAAGCTGAAAAACTTTCTTCAAACTTTCCCTCGGGGGGAGGGCGGGGGGGTAGGGGGGATGGGACTATCACTTAAATGTGCTACATATAATCTAAATTACGAAAGATTTGAAATAGTATAGAATTTTAAGCAGATAATATTAAATATTAGTATTAAATCCTTATCAGACTACAGCTATATCTTGGTGGATTTGTAAGCAAATTAACTGATTTTCCATAATTCTTTTATTTCTGTTATATCTTCCATTCTAAACAACCCTGCTTGATAGTATTTCATAATTCAGAATGACCATAATAATGGCATGCAAACCTTGCTTCTGAATAACAGGATGAAAAAAAATGTTTTTGTCAGTCAAATCCGTTTGACCTTGAATATTTATGTAGTCCATCTAAAATCTAAAATTTAAGTATATGTTATGAACAAGTTTGGTCAAATGTAATCTAAACATAGTCCAAATACATATTTAAAATGAGCAAATTACATTACTAACTACATTACTTTTCATGATATAGTATGTAAACAGTGACAGTGGTCCTCCAGGTTGGGGGTTGAGCGTTGGGCTAATGACCCACCTAGTAAATCTTAGATGTTACGAAACACCAACATGGTGCGGCTAAATATCAACTTCGATATAAACGGCCCTGGGAGTAAGTAAACAGTAAGAGATATCTTACAAGGGGCTTAAAGGAATCATATATGATAATGAAAAGCAATTATTGTTAATTCTCATTCACTTGCAAATCTCCCGTTCCACCACATCCCAAAGGTGCTTAATTGGATTGAGAGCTGGTGACTGTAGAGGCCATTTGAGTACAGTGAACTCATTGTCATGTTCAAGAAACCAGTCTGAGATGATTCACCCTTTCTGACATGGCATGTTGTCCTGCTGGAAGTAGCCATCAGAAGATGAGTACACTGTGGTCATAAAGTAAAAGGGGCCAAGCCTTCTCATTTATGGCTTCTAAACTCTGGAATAGCCTTCCTGATAATGTCCGAGGCTCAGACACACTCTCTCATTTCAAAACTAGATAAAAGACCTATCTTTTTATTAAAGCATACACTCAATACATCACATAGCGGTATTGTAGGAGCCATTCATTGTCTATTGGCGATTGGCCACAAGGGGTCAGTGCAAAACTATTTAACTGTGGCTTCCCTGCATAGAGGGAGAGAGCGTTGGTGGGAAGCACACAGTTTTTGACCGTAACGTAAGTAAATCAGCGTGACGTGAGGTCACGAAACTTAAGATAGAGTGAGTAGCGTGATATAGATTAATGGAGTTGTGTTGATTGGACAATAAAGACGTTTTATTTGCATCTACTTTGCCTACGGACTCTGACTTTACGCGTACAAAACTTGCTTGCTCCACCAACAATAGCGGCAGTGGAACGTCGCTACAGGTATGATGTATGAATGTGCTCCACACAGGTTTTTGCACCTTGTTTATATACAGTACACTATGAACAGCAGATACGCTAATTATTCTCTTTATTCTCTATTTCCATCTGGGCATACTCATCCCGAGGCCTCCTAAGACTATGCAGCGCCACTGATGTGATCCTAGACACGTGACGAGATGATCCCATGGTTCCATAATCCTGGACCAGGCTGTATCCTGAGCAGCTGCTGTGGTGCATGGAGGAGTGGAGAGCATGAGACTGAATCCAAGGATAGACGAGTCTCGCTGACGTCCAGCTTCTCCAGCCTCCGGCGCCTAGACTGCAGCTCTGCACAAGACGTTTGGCCATAGGAGAAATAGTCGTGTCCAGAACCTGGTTTCTCTCAAGGTTTTTTAATTCTTCACTTTCACCAATTGGTGAAGTTTTTTGCTTGCTGCTGTCGCCACTGGCTTACATGGTTCGGGACCTGTAGAGCTGCACTTTGATGGATTTTCTCTTCAATGTTTGGACTCTCAGTAGTGAATATTAAACCACACTGAACTGAACTAAACTGAACTTCAACTGAAAACTGGACTGACACTGTTTCAGTTTACTATAATCTTCTATGTGAAGCTGCTTTGACACAATCTACATTGTAAAAGCGCTATACAAATATTGAATTGAATTGAATAAAGGGATGGACATGGTTAGCAACAATACTCAGGTAGGCTGTGACATTGACATGATGCTCAATTAGTAATGATGGGCACAAAGTGTGCCAAGAAAATATCCTCCACACCATTACACCACCACCAGCCTGAACCATTGATATGGATCCATGCTTTCATGTTGTTGACTCCAAATTATGACCCTACCATCCGAATGTCGTAACAGAAGCAGACCAGGCAACGCTTTTTAAATCTTCTATTGTCCAATTTTGGTGAGCCTGTATGAGTTGTAGCTTCAGTTTCCTGTTCTTAGCTGACAGAGGTGGCATCCGGTGTGGTCTTCTGCTGCTGTAGCCAATCTGCTGGTTGGACGTGTTGTGCGTTCAGAGATGCTCTTCTGCATACCTTGGTTGTAACAAGTGGTTATTTGAGGGCGCACTCACACTATGCTATCCGAACCGTGCCCAGGCCCATTTCCCAGATCGTTTGAGAAGTGTGAATTCTCTGAATCAGGCTCAGGCGCGGTTCAGTTGGCTGGCCCTGGCCCGGTTGAAAGAGATGTGCCATAGTGCAGTTGAGCCCGAAACTGAAGACGAGACGTGACTTTGAAGGGACTGTTTCATATGGATTTATTAATCATTCTTACTGTTCAATTAGCGTAAACTGTCGTATATTATTAAAGATGCAAACCCCTCACTGCTTGACAGCTGCACCTTCAGCAAACCTCCTTATTTCAGCAGCATGAGGACTTTATGATTGTTTGTGAGCGTCAAAGGTGACTGACCTGTTCGGCAAATTATTTGAATTATTTGCATCCCAAACGTCTAAAATGATATAACTAAAGAAATATCCAAAGTGCTGAGCGAGAGCGCTTTTTAAACTGAACAGTGCATCATCGATGACATAAGCGCTTAGGCTCGAATGCAATGTGAGTGCGGGCCGTCGGGAGAGACGGGAGGGGGGACAAGCATGCTTCGACCTGGTTCAACGCAACTGTATAGTGTGAGTACGCCCTGAGTTACTGTTGCATTTCTATCAGCTCGAACCAGTCTGGCCAATCTCTGGCATCAACAAGGCATTTGCACCCACAGAACTGCCGCTCACTGGATATTTTCTCCTTTTTGTACCATTCCCTGAAAACCCTGGTTGTGCGTGAAAATCCCAGTGGATCAGCAGTTTCTGAAATACTCTGACCAGCCTGTTTGGCACCAACAACCATGCCATGTTCAAAGTCACTTAAATCCCCTTTCTTCCCCATTCTGATGCTCGGTTTGAACTGCAGCAGATCGTCTTGACCATGTCTATAGACATGCCTAAATGCATTGTGTTGCTGCCATGTGATTGGCTGAACAGAAATGAACAAGCAGTTGGTATATATGTGTATATATAGTGGCTAATCAGACATCTTTCACATTCACAGGTACAATAACAGTAAACTTTCATGTTCCAAAATAAGGCGGATGGCATTTTAATGATCATTTTATCTTCAATATCACTTTTTTTCAGCTGATAAAGGATCAACAGATTGTCAGTCCATCAGATATGTGCGCTTTTAATAAACTTAACCTTATTCTCCGTTGATGTTAATATAGTTATCTCCAGAGCTGATGTTTTTAGTATTCAAAATATTCCAGTCATTCGCCACATCGACATACTGGCTGGTTCTCCTTATAATTATTCTACTCTTTCAGTCTGTCACAAAGAAAGTGTAGTGCTCTGTGATATGACCGCTAACTTCACCTAATTGTCTGCACTAATTCCCTTCTGCCGCGTGTACTAGAGTCATGACCTTTACTCATGAGACTGTGTCATGTTTCTCAAAGCAGACTCCAACCACTGCTTCAGGAGAGTCTTTATGAGTGTGCCTATACATTTAGGACTGAATTTCACCAGAAATAAACAGAAAAACTGTTTTTTGTTAACTTTTAATGTGCAAATGTAGTTTTTGTCACATGTTGCCTACATTATACAAAGAGAAAACAAACAAATCACACTGTAAAGCGTGAAAAATTAGTGTGAAAACTAAATTTCACCTAAATGTATTCTAGTTTTCAGTATTAAATTAAGTTGATAAAACCTAATTCCTTTAGATGTAACAAGTTAAAGTAATGTAAGTTTATCTATTGTTGTTTTTCAGTTGTTATATTATTTTGCTGTTTCAAACAAATCAGTTCAATCAGACAAATTACTAACAATTTATTTTTTATTTATTTTTTATTTTTTTTCTTTCCCCTGGCAATCCTGTTTATACTGTAGATGCTGAATCATCTCCTTAGAAGATTATAAGGTTCTATCTGACATTTTTGTCAAAAATTGAGTATTCCCTTTACTCTTATTATAACTCTTATTATGTTATATCGGAACATATTCTTATTTAATGACAACTTATTTACATGATGTGATGTTTTTGTATAAGTTGTTTACATTTTAGGACTTTTTATTTAAAAACAAAAGAGGTTTTATCTACAAATTCAAACTCTAGCTTGGCTCTATAATGGTCTTTCTATGAGCCAATCAGCATTTTTGAATGCACGCACGGGGACCAATCAGGATCAGCTTTCTTTGTCATTCCACCGGACTGCTTCGTTGTTTAAAACAAAATGTAATATATTAAATGTGAAATATTTTTATTTGTGTATAAACAGTATAGTCAGTGAAACATCTTTCAGTGTTTATTAAGCGTGTCTGCTCATTTCTTTTAAAGTCTTCAAATTTGATACTAAGTCTTGAAGGGCACGTAATTAATTTAATTCATAGGCTCTTAATTACAACAATAAATATTACCATATTAATTACATAAAGGGCGAAACGGTGGCACAGTAGGTAGTGCTGTCGCCTCACAGCAAAAAGGTCGCTGGTTCGAGCCTCGGCTGGGTCAGTTGGCATTTCTGTGTGGAGATTGCATGTTCTCCCCATGTTCGCGAGGGTTTCCTCCGGGTGCTCCGGTTTCCCCCACAAGTCCAAAGACATGCGGTACAGGTGAATTGGGTAGGCTAAATTGTCTGTAGTGTATGTATGTGTGTTAATGAGAATGTGTGGATGTTTTCCAGTGATGGGTTGCGGCTGGAAGGGCATCCACTGCGTAAAACAAATGCTTGATAAGTTAGCGGTTCATTCCACTGTGGCGACACTGGATTAATAAAGGGACTAAGCTGACAGGAAAATGAATGAATGAATAATTACAAAAAATAAGCTTCTGCACTAGACAAAATATTTAGCATAACTATTTACTTTCTTAAACATCAACATATCGTTACAACACCAATTGTTTATTTATTTTTCATTAAATTAGTAATCATACAGATTGTAATTCTTGAAAAATAATGCTTAAATTAGTGATCTGCCAGGTAGAACCTTATATTTACATGTGGAAAGCGACTTTTTTTTTAGAATTAAAAGGTTCTATTTGCATTTGCCCTGTTTTTTTTTACCCCAATTTGCAAATTTAAGAGAATTTTGATCATTTACATTTAGAGTTCATTTAGGGTCTGTCATGTTAATGTATGAAAGAGAACTGTTACACACATATTGTTTGTTATATGGAATGCAAAAACTTTGAAGCTCAATATCTCAAAATCATTTAGAGCGCACATAGAACCTTATAATTCCAAGGCGACAAAATGTTTTCAACACAAAATCTCAAAAATGTCATCGCTCTTTCAATTCAAAACATGAATATCGTACCAACAGGAGCATTAGGCTATGATCACATTGGGCTATGAATAAAAAAAAAAAGAAAAAAAAAAACACTTGATGAACGTTTTATGTTGGAATACAGTTGTCAGTTAATGGGATGCTATGTTTCATTTTGTTTTTTATTTTGTTTTTTCGTTTCGTTTCGTTTCGTTTCATTCATTCATTCATTCATTCATTCATTCATTCATTCATTCATTCATTCATTTATTCATTCATTCATTCATTCATTTTCCTTTGGCTTAGTCCCTTTAATTATCAGGGGTCACCACAGTGGAATAAATAGCGTCTTGTTTTATTCAAATATCCAAATATATATCCTCATAATTTAGCTATAATTAAGTTTCACCTGGCAAGAAAAAAAGTGTTTTTAAATAATCAGTTTAATTCAAACTGGGAAAGTTTTTTTGAAGTTGTGATTTCCAAAATAATAATAATAATAACAATAAATGAAACATTAGACTGACATAAAATTGCTGACATTTATGTATAGTGTTTCTAGGATAGGAATTGATTGAATTCTACATTATAGCCTGTACCAAAAATCTCTCCAACAGACTAACAGACTAACTGAGTTTTGTCTGAACTGTAAATAGGAAACGGGATCTCTTATTTCTGCAGCGTGCACTGCAATGAGTTTCTTTACTGAACGCCTGGATGTCATTATTTATTACCTTATATGTAAGTTATTTATAAAGCCGAAAAAGAAAGGAATTCTCGGATGAATTCATCCTGAATAATTCAGCCTAAAATCGTTAATCCCATACAAGGTTGTGGCAGGTTTCTCCTCTGTTCTAATGAATACTTTATTATCATCATCCCGAGCTTCAAACTGAAAAATAAAAGAACAAATAAATTGAGGGCAAGCTTTAAGCGTGCAATTAACACACAATCACCAGTCGACATAACTTTTATGCCAATGTTTACATTTCTTAACATATATTTCGACAAAATATAGCCTAAAGGGTTGACGATACAAAATTATGAAACAAAACTGCATGCTTTAAAGCAAAGGTTTATGTGCATAATTTATATTTTCTATCTTGATAAATGTATAGTGTCACAAACATATTTTAGTTGATTTGGTTTATTTAAATTGTCTTATTCGACACACTTATGCTTTTGCCAATTATCCAGCATATGGAGGCTTTCAATGATCAAATATGACAAGAATGAAAGACCAGTCTATCTACATCATTCAAGGTTTGTTAAATCCTTACTTCCTCACTTCTCTCACCAGGGGTTCGAACTTGACTGCCAAGCACCATTTGACTTTCTTCCTAGTTGGTTTTAAAAAAGTAAGCATCTAGTTTGACAGACTAGAGTTTGCTCAGGTCTCAGGTGGCTCTAAATGGCACCAATTCATTGCTGACATTATGGCAAGCCATTTAAACCAGTATACGTTTTTTCCTTTTTGTTGATAGTTTTAATACTGACTTTTTGATTGAACTTAAGTAAGCACTATAAGTACCGGTAATCTAAGGTAACCACGTTGGTTTGGTAACCACGTAAGATTGAGGGATTGTTTCAGTGTAATTATGGTAATGAGTACATTGCATGTCAGTCGTAGGGCAGTAACTGATTGCATGTATTGTAGATTAAGTAATCAGATTAGGTACTTGCAGGTATAGATTACATTTCAAAATGCTCAGATTATAGGTCATTATTTTATTGCACACACTTTATGCAATGACAGTAAAGTGTTAGAAATGAATTGATTCTGATTCTTCTTTCTCTTTTTATTTTTTGAAGTAGTATAATCAAATAATTTGTAATTCATGCTTCAGAATTTAAGAAAAAAAAGCCCCCCTATATGCAATACATTCATAGTTGCAAAATATTCTCTTGACTTTCACTAAATATACATATATTGTTTTAGTTCTGAACAAAAATGTTTTAAACCAGTTTTTTGCTTTTTGTTTGTAAAAACTAAATAAATTAATTAAATCAAATGTTTATGTGATTGTTGTGATCCCCAGCCATGTTGCTCTTGCGGGTTGCTGGAGATCACTCAATGTAACACTCATCCAACCTACATGTCCCATTATACCCTGCATTCACACACCAGTTTCAGGTTCACTCTGATTACACACACAGCTGAAGGACATCATCATTAATTACTTGCACTATAAATACACCTGTCATTCACACATCCACTGCTGAGTGTTGTTAGTGTTTCTACAATTCAAAGTGTTTTCCTTGTTTTTGCCTTGTGTTTTGACTATTGCATTGTTTATCGTGCTTTGATTATTTGCCACCTGCCTTGACCTTATGGATTACGTTCTTGGAATGTTTCAGTTATTGTGAATTGCTGGCTTTTAACTCCTCTCTCAATAAATAACGCGTTTGGATCTTCACATCTCCAATCGCAACAGTGATTCCCAACCTTTTGTTAGTCAATTTCATTTTCACCTAAAACATTAATGTGTATGTTATAGTCGAGCTACAACAACAATAATCCAAATATAGTCTGAGTGACTTACTTAAAAAAAAAAAAAACTAAACTTTTCATAATTTATTTTGTTATCTGTATAATCTGTGAGAGAACAGCAGCATTTTATTTTGTATGCTACCCAGCATTGCATGCGGAACAGGAATTTACTCATATAATTATTACTTATTCCAGAATAAACAGGACTTTATTCATAGCTATTACTTATTCAATTTTATGGTAACTCTCTCAAATTGCTTCAAGTGACTATTCCATTGCATATTAGAACTGTGTGCCGATAAATGTATTAGATAAAGTATTTGTCTCCTACTTATGAGTATTCCAATTTGACTAGTGCCTTGTACAGTTTTACCTTATAACTAGTGTAAACTAGTATTTTTGTCATTCTCACTGATTAGACATTCATGTCTGGTTATTAAACGCGAGTTCCAGTTGTTACTAGTAACATGTATATGATTTAATTTAAATGTTTTATGGGGGGAAAAAAATACAAATATAAACATTAATATGAGGAGTTTTAAGGAATAAACATAAAGCTGGCTTGCCATATCAGTCACTTAAAGAAAACCATTGTTTCTCTGAATACAATTCTTAGAAGTACCACTGAGTTACCAGTTTAGCAGTATGAACCCTTGGGCATTTATATTTGTCACGACCGAATGATTCTAACTTAACTCTCAGTCTGAAGCACATTGTGTGGAAGGGTTCAAATTATTGATGTATGTAAAGCCATGTTGTGTGATTCCACTGGGAACAACGTCAGTCAAACAAATGCAACCGCACAAAAACCACTCCAGTGGCCAATGTGCTCTTGGAAGCATTTCAGCACCACGGAGAGCGATTTTTTTTCTTCCTCGCAAAATGGGGTTTTTATTTCTCAGGGATGTTAGATGAGGAACTGAGACTTCATATTGGGGGGCATTGTGTACGGTGTTATTTTACAGCAGTGATCAGGTTCTTTAACAAAGTGGTAAAAGTGGCAATATCCATAAATCTACATTGCGGTGTTGGAAAATGTTAGTATATATAAAGTTCATGAGTCTCAGTATGTCCTATATGACAACAGCTTACAGAATGAGACTAATGAGATTGGCTAACATGTTGATTTTGTGATGGTGCTACAAAAATGAGAGAAAAAAACACCACTATTAAGTATGAGAGGAAGTAATAGGTGTTCCTGAGTGTTCATGGTAGTTATTCTGTGAGGAAATGTCATCAGTCCATAACTCTGTGGAGTTGCTGAAAGTTTGGTTTAAGTTGTTGTGCCTGAATAGAGGATCGTGAAACACTCCGTCCACCCAGTTCCTCAGAGTTGCCACTGGTGACTCTTGTTTCCTCTTTGTCATGTCTGAATCGGAGTCACAGTTTGAAGAAGAGCACGCTGTTCGTTTATGCATGCATGATGAGTAATCGACTTGGTTTAACGATGTAGCGGTTTGTGCAAGGGACCAGATTTTCGGCTTGGTATCTATGGTCTTTTGGCCCTGGTGAAGGTAAAACTTTGCCATTTGGTGATCCTCAGCAGGTGCTCTCAGACGGTCTTCACTAAATTCGTGGACACCTCTCGTGAGCTCGGTAACGGATTCATGAAAAGCATCTTTAAAGTGGGTTTCTGGATGTTCGCTGGTTTCTGAGCGAACACGCACAACAAAAGATGGATTTGATTCGCACTCAGAACCATCGGATTCCACTAGATCGAAATCATCCAGATCACTGTGAAGTTGGTCTGTATCGTCTTTTCCATGGTTGTCTGGAAATATAAAACAAATTTATAGACAGGTTATAAGATGGTCAATATGACACTAAATGCTTTATATGTAGAGTTCAGAAACCCTGGTGGCAGTTAAGTGAACAGCCAGAAATATTTTGCTCAACCTCAAGTACTTAAAACTTACAAGAAACTAAACATGATCCAGTGCCACACTGAACTTGAATTAATCTGCATGGCACACTGACATTGCAGGAATTTTTTGCATTATCTTTAACGTTGTATAAAAATTTGTTTCATGCATCATTAAATGGAAGAGAGGCTCTTTTGAGTGTGCATAAACGTCAATCTTTTTTATTTTTATTATTTTTATTTTACCAACAAAACTGTCTTAAGGCCTTCATGAAAAAGATTAGTGCACAGGTTTTCAAGACAGCTTCGAAAGCTGGGGAAGGTTTAGTTTAATTCGATTGTTTACTGTATTACTACACCTAGGCTTATGAATTAAAGAGAGCTAATGGCAAAAATGTTATCAAACCAAACAAAATCCAATGAAAAGTGGGCAAAAATGCCCATGCACAATTAAATAAAACTCTACTAAACTATAAAATAAACTAAAAATAAAATTTCAAAATGAATGCAGTGTTTCTAAGAGAATTAAATCTGCATGTTGCATTAGATTTGTTGCTATTGTATTTGCAGCTCTGCTTAAATGCTGTAGCCAACGTGGTCGACTCAATTTTACCGAAGCAGACATGTTCCTGGATCAACAACTTTTCCTGATCCCGAAACAACATTTCTATCCTAAGATTCCTGCACTACCCCTAACCATAACTTATCCCTACAATCTTAAAGAAATAGGACAGGATCTCTCAACCCTTGTTTTAAGCTTAAAGACAACAGTAACTTTAAAAATCCTGAAATCAGATTACTTTGATTATTTTGATCTGTTAATCAATGGCTGGCAGTTGCAATAAAATATTTAGCAAATGTGCATATTCTTCCATTAAGACCACTTGAAAGTCTATTTGGATGTGTATGGGTAAAATGTGTATATTTATTTCATTCTATAATGTCTGAAAAAATATTGCCATTTACAAACTTTTTTTCCAGAAAATGGTTAAATAACAACAGAAAATTGTACAAATTTTCCATTTGGTTATATAACAAATGTGTTGTGACTGATAAGCTGGGATATAATGATGATATTGATATTCAAATATTAATTTCTTAGCACTTTTGAATGTAAAACATTCAATATAATGAATATTAACAACTGAAAACATTTTGAGTACCATTTTGCTATTTTATGTAAAAGAATTAGCTCTAAATGACAACATTTACATTTTAAATTTGGAGCAAATATCACCAGAAGTTCGCAGAATAAAACTGCATTAATGTTTTAAGGTACAAAGCATACAACAATAAATCGAAAATCCAAAGCAACTGAAAAATGTTCAAATGGTCTCTTCAATTAAAAAAAAAACTAATTCAAATAAAATTTCAACTGAAATAACTTGTTACATTTATGAATTTGGTACAAAAGACAACACATGTTCAATAAATAATTACCCTGGAAGCTACTTTCTCACCCCATTTATGCTGAATAGACTAAATGAACAATATTTATATTTCAAGCTAAACTCATAGCATCAAAAAACGTTGAACAAACCATTGAAATCTTGTTCAGTTTTTATTGGCTCCTCCTGCGCTTCATCCAGATCTTCTTGATCATCGTCACACTCCTTCTCATCTGAGTTCTTGTTACGTGGTGACCACGTCATCTTATTCTCCTTCTTGAGTCTCCGTCGCGCGTTGGCGAACCAGGTGGAGACCTGTGTAAGGGTCATCTTAGTGATGATGGCCAGCATGATCTTCTCACCCTTTGTTGGATACGGATTCTTTTTATGTTCCTGCAACCATGCTTTCAACGTGCTGGTGGTCTCTCTGGTGGCATTCTTTCTTCTAGTCCCCACATCTACAGATCCATATCTAAACAACATGAAAAATGCTCAAATACAACTATTTCTACAGTCATTAAAGCCAAAAAAGTAAAACAAAAACAGGCTGCAGTTCTTACCCATATCTATCATATGAGTATTGTCCAATTGGGTAGTCATAAGGATAATATGCAGAGCTTTGGGTAACTCTTGAATGTCCGGTTTGCACTCCATCTTTCTCATTGACTTTACCCTGATATAAAGCATAACATAAAGCAAGTTATGTACATCAATGAGTGGAAAGTTTGTAGATGTATTCTTTTATTGTGAAATGAACTAGTGCTGTCAAATGATTAAATGTGATTAAACAACACTTTCTGTGTACTGTGTATATTTATTAGACATAAAAATTCACGCATGCATTTACATTTGAAGTCAAAATTATTTAAAAAATATTTCCCAAATTTTGTTTAATGAAGAAAATATTTTTTTTGCACGGTTTTAAGTTTTCCTTACACCGTTTTAATAAAATTTATTTTGTTTTTGTCATGGTCACAGTGCATAATATTATCTACTTATTTTTCAAGATACTATCATTTGGCCTAAAGTGCAATATAAAGACTTAACTATGCTATTATGTAGGCAAGCTAGAGTAATTAGGCAAGTCACTGAATAGCACTGGTTTATTCTGTAGACAATTAAAGATAAAACTTAAATCAAGTAATAATATTGACCTTAAAACTGTACAAAAATAAAAATAAAAAGAATAATAACTGCTTATATTCCAGCCAAACTTCTCCTGAAGTAAAAATATTATGGGAAATACTGTAAAAAAATCCTTGGTCTGTTAAAATTAATTTGGAAAATATATATATATAAAAAGGAACATATCCCAGTGTAGTGTGTAGAACATTTGAATATGTATAATACAAATTTATAAACATGTAATAAATATACATAATGCACATACATATTTAAATACTAATCATTGTGAGTAATCATTGAACAGGACCACAATGAACAAAAATAATGCTTACCAGAGGATAGCATGAGGCTGTATCTGTACCGTAAGTGCTGCAGGAGTCGTAAACGTGATTCTTTGAACAGGAGTTGCCATAGACCGCAGTAGGGATCAGTTCATGCCGGCTGGAGGCCACAAGCCTACTTTCATACACGGGGCAGTAAAGTGAGTTTTGAGGAGAAGTCGGCACTCCAGAGTCTAGCAGAGAACCACTGGACTCAAAGCAGGCGCTCAGAGCATTAGAAGACATTAAAAGCTGCCAAAGAAAGGATAAATAGTTTAAAGCATGTCCTTGAAAACCATGGAAGACTTTACAGTGAGATATTTCAGACACATTTTAAACATTTAAACTATTAATAACTTAAACAAGCTTTAGTCTACAGGGCTATCCACAGTTATGGTTAAAGCTCTGTCAAAAATTTGATACAAGCTAAGAGTTTATGATCATAATATATTTTAAAAATTGTTTTTATCTTGGTTATTATGTGATTCTTTATTTAGAGAGTGCACATTGTATAATAATATAAAGCTTCGATTTGTATTTTGGAGTAATGTGAGATGTAGATTTTAATATTGAGGGTAATTATGTATGACATATATATATATATATATATATATATATATAT
>CAIGQQ010028964.1:4851-18281 GCA_903798035.1 Danio albolineatus | reverse complement strand
TGTAACACAACAGGAGGAGAGAGCGAGAACACCAGGTACGGTGACAGTACCCCCCCCCCTCAGGAACGCCCCCTGGCGTTCCCTGAAGACTCACCATGGGTCTGATGAAACTGATCGATGAGGGAGCGGTCCAGAATGTCCCGAGCTGGGATCCAACACCTCTCCTCCGGACCATACCCCTTCCAGTCTACCAGATACTGATACCCTCTGCCTCTCCTCCTCACATCCAGAAGCTGACGCACTGTGTAAGTGAGTGCGCCCTCAACTAGTCTGGGAGGCGGAGGAACAGAGGCTAAAGGTTGCAGGGGGGAGCGAAGAACCGGCTTGATCTTGGACACATGGAAAACCGGGTGAATGTTTTTAAACTGGGGGCTTAATTTGAGTCGCACTGACACAGGGCTGATGACTTTGGCAATGGGAAAGGGTCCGAGGAATTTGGGTCCCAATTTACGTGAGGGAAGTCTGAGCGGAATGTCCTTAGAGGACAACCAGACTTTCTGACCACACACGTAAAGAGGGGGCACGGAACGGTGGCGGTCCGCAGACGCCTTGTTCCTATCGCCAGCCCGGATGAGAGCTCTTCTGGCGATCCTCCATGTTTGGAGACATCGCTGGATGAAGGAGTGTGCCGAAGGAACAATGGCGTCTGGTTCCTGGGAAGGGAATAGAGGGGGCTGGTAGCCTAAGCAGCACTGGAAGGGGGACAATCCCGTAGACGAGACCGGAAGGGAGTTATGTGCATATTCGACCATGGTTAATCTGGAACTCCAAGAAGACGGTTCCCCGGACGCGACACAACGCAAGACCCTCTCTAGCTGCTGATTGGCTCGCTCGGCCTGGCCATTGGTCTGTGGGTGGTACCCTGAGGAAAGGCTAGCCGTCGCCCCCAGCTGTCGGCAGAATTCTGCCCAAAATTTTGACACAAATTGGGGACCCCTGTCTGAAACCACGTCAACCGGGAGGCCATGAATACGGAAGACGTGATCCAAGACAATGGCTGCTGTCTCCCTCGCTGACGGTAATTTGGGGAGGGGAATAAAGTGTGCCGCCTTCGAAAATCTGTCCACCACAGTGAGGACTACTGTGTTGCCACTGGATGGGGGTAGCCCAGTGACAAAGTCCATCGCTATGTGTGACCAGGGTCGCGAAGGGACGGGCAGTGGCCGGAGAAGCCCTGCTGGGGGTCGGTTAGAGCTCTTAGCTACTGCACAGACCGGACAAGCCAACACAAACTGACGGGTGTCCCGCGCCATCGACGGCCACCAGAACCGTTGCTTGATTAACTCAATGGTGCGATCTGCTCCTGGGTGGCAGGCTAGCTCAGACGAGTGACCCCACTGTAAAACCTTGGTCCGGACCGACTCAGGCACGTACAGCAAGTTGCTAGGGCATTTGGCGGGCGTGGGGACAGTGTGGAGTGCCTTGCGGACCACGGACTCTACCCCCCAAGTTACTCCTGCAACCACACGTTCAGGTGGCAGGACAGCAACTGGAAGGGCAGGTCTGGGCTCAACCTCACTTACGCGTGATAAAGCGTCAGCCTTACCATTCTTGGACCCCGGGCGATAAGAAATGTGGAAGTCAAACCGGCCAAAAAATAGTGCCCAACGAGCCTGACGAGAGTTTAGGCGTTTAGCTGACCTGATGTACTCTAAGTTCTTATGGTCGGTCCAGACCACGAAAGGAACCCCTGACCCTTCTAGCCAATGACGCCACTCACCCAAAGCCAACCTGACAGCCAGTAACTCCCTGTTCCCGATGTCGTAGTTTCGTTCCGAAGGTGTTAATCGATGGGAAAAAAAGGCACAAGGGTGTATCTTGTCGTCCGATGATGACCTTTGGGACAAAATGGCTCCTACACCTACTTCTGACGCATCCACCTCCACCACAAACTGACGGGAAGGGTCTGGGTTAATCAAAATGGGTGCTGAAACAAAGCGTCTCTTTAATTCTGAGAAGGCTATCTGAGCCTGGGGGGACCACTCAAATTGTTTGCGGGTGGAGGTGAGATTCGTCAAAGGCAGAGCGACTTGGCTAAAATTACGAATGAACCGCCTGTAAAAATTGGCAAACCCCAGAAAACGCTGGACCGCCTTGCGACTGTCTGGGGTTGGCCAATCCGCAACGGCTTTCACTTTGGCAGGGTCCATTCGTATTCCCTCGGGCGACAAGACAAACCCCAGGAACGAAACCGACTGTGTATGAAATTCACACTTCTCCACCTTGGCGAAGAGACGATTCTTCAGCAACCACTGGAGCACCCGTCTGACGTGCTGGACATGTTCTTGTTCATTCTGGGAAAAGATCAGAATATCGTCAAGATAAACAAACACAAACCGATTGACCATATCCCTGAGCACGTCATTGACGAGTGCCTGGAAGACCGCTGGTGAATTTGAGAGCCCAAATGGCATTACAAGTTATTCAAAGTGACCAGTAGGAGTGTTAAAGGCGGTCTTCCATTCGTCCCCATCCCTAATCCGAACCAGGTGGTAGGCATTGCGGAGGTCTAATTTTGTGAAGATGGTTGCTCCCTGCAGGAGTTCGAAGGCCGATGACATCAGAGGCAATGGATAACGATTCTTAACAGTGATGTCATTCAGCCCCCGATAGTCGATGCAGGGACGCAAGGACCCATCCTTCTTTTCCACAAAAAAACCCCCCGCCCCAGCCGGAGAGGAAGAAGGACGTATAATACCTGCTGCTAGAGAATCGTGGATGTACTTCTCCATGGCCTCCCTCTCAGGTCTAGACAGAGAGTATAAACGCCCCCTAGGTGGAGAAGTACCCGGTAATAGATCAATAGCACAATCGTACGGGCGGTGCGGAGGAAGAGATGAAGCCCGGGACCTACTGAACACCGCTCTCAGATCATGGTACACCACAGGAACGCCAGTAAGGCTCACCTCCTCCTGCAACACAGAATGAGAAGAACGGGGAAAACAAGCAGAGCCAAGACACTGAGACAAACAATACGGACTCCAAGAGGATACAGAACCTAAAACCCAATCGATCTGAGGGTTGTGCTTTACTAGCCATGTGTGACCCAATACAAGTGGAGCAGTGAGAGAGTGAATGAGGAGAAACTGTAACTGCTCCACATGATTGCCTGAAAGTGTGAGAGTGAGAGGAATAGTGCAGTGGGTTATAACAGCCAGGTGAGAGCCGCAAAGTGTTTTGGCAGAAATGGGGTTTTGCAGGGCGATTCTAGAAACCCCCAGCCGCCTGGCTAAGTCTAGGTCCATGAAGTCCCCTTCCGCACCTGAATCGATTAACGCAGACACCTGCTTAATGGAACCCTTAACATCTATCCAGGCTTGGAGAGACGCCCGGCCCCCAGACAGTGAACGTGTGTTCGTGGTGCTCACCGTCAAACTGCCCTTGGCTGGTTTACTCCGCCCTCTGACGGGGCACGAGGCCACCTGATGCCCCGCCTCCCCGCAGTAGAGACAGAGGCGGTTAGAAATGCGGAAGCGTCGCTCCGTCGCCGACAAGCGGGCTCTTCCGATCTGCATCGGCTCCTCCTCCGATAGCCCTGAGTGGTGAGACACGAGTACATCACTCGCGCTGGCGTATCTGGGTGGAAACTCGTCGACTCCGCCTCTGCGATGACGCGCTCTGAGCGTGATCCGGTTATCCACACGGATGGCGAGGTCGACAAGTCCGTCGAGGGTGGACGGCAGCTCGAGCGAGAAAATCTCGTCCTTGATATGCTCCGCCAGGCCGTGAAGAAAGTGGTCCCACTGAGCTTTTGCATTCCAACCGCTGCTCGCCGCCAGGGTGCGGAATTCGATGGAGTAATCCGCCACCGAGCGCTCTGCCTGTCGAAGCGCCGCCAGTGCTCTCGCCGCCTCCGTCTGCAGCGGTGAACGGTCAAACACCTTCTTCAGTTCGTCAGAGAAAGCCTTGAATGACTTGCAGCACTCGTCCTTGTTGTCCCACATGGCCGTGCCCCATTCCCTGGCCCGGCCAATCAGGAGGGTTATCGTGAAGGCCACCTTGGATGTCTCTGTGGGAAAACAGGATGGCTGGAGCGAGAATGTGAGGGAACACTGGGACAGAAACGATCGACAGGAGTCGGGCTCACCAGAGTAAGCGGCGGGTAGATTTAGCCGAGGCTCCGCCTGTCGTTCAGCCGGTCGTTCCGCCTGTCTATTCGACCCTCCCTCCGGCGTATGCTCTGCCGGCGGATCCGGGGGAGCCGCTGGAAGGTTCGGGAGAGCGAGCTGGAGCTGATTAATGCGCTCGGCTAGCGCAGCCAGCTGTCGGGATACCTCCGCGAACGCTTGGTGGGAGGCCGCGATCTCCTCCTGTTGTCGGCCCAGTAAGGCGCCCTGTTGGGCGAGCGCTCGGCGAACGTCGACATCATCTGCTGAGTCCATGCTTGGTCAGTATGTTCCTGTCACGAGAAAAAGGGTGGACTCAAATGCAGAACACAAAAATCTTTATTGGGGACTGAACCTCAGAAGAAACCCCAAAACAACTGAGAAAACCCCGTCGGGTGAGTGTCGAGGCAGTTCCGTGGAAAACAAAGCAAAACACACAGGACTCCGCCAGGCCGTGGGAAACGGTCCAACAAACAACGGGACACACGCTCACTGGTAGTCCTGGACACAAATACTAGGTGAGTAACATAACGATATGCACACACACACCATAGATAACATACTGACAAACATGAATGGAAATGACGTGGTATAAATAGGAACAGAGGGAAATGAGAGACAGATGGAGCGAATTAGCTCAAATGACCTGTGCCTACGTGACAGAGAATAAAAGCAGGTTATGAGAGGTAATCTGTAACACAACAGGAGGAGAGAGCGAGAACACCAGGTACGGTGACAGAAACAGAACAAACTGAGAATAACAACTTTGGCAACATCTCTTAAGATGCTTCAAAAAACCTACCTGCAAAGCCACCTGAAAAACAATGGGCAAGTGTACCAAATGTTTTAAATGCAAAGTGTGGTCATACCAATAATTGATTTGATTTAGTTAATATAAGTTAATTGATACATAAAATGTATTTATGCATTATTTTTGAATGCATCCTCATTTTATAGCTTGTTTGCACAAGTGCCTAAAACTTTGAACAGTACTGTAGCTTTGCAGGGAGGTTTTTTGAAGCATCTTAGAGATGTTGCCAAAGTTCTTCTGGATGTTCAGTAGTTTGTCTGAGTTTGTTCTGTTTCTTCATGTCATTCCAGACAGACTGGATGATGACCGGATCTCTGATAATAATCTCACTGTAGAATTACAATTAATGACAAAAATAATGTTTGTAAATGTAAATTGATATTTCAAACTGACATGCTACAGAAAAATATAGAAATAACTGACTGAAAACCCTGTTTATATACTCACAGTGCCGATAAAAATGATCGTCCATCCCTTTACTCACATTACACCCTGCTTTCAAAAGAACTTGGGGATAAAGTTGTAGAAAGGCACAGGGTAAAAGAACAACTTGTCCAAAACTAAACAAGAAAACTAAAACATAAACCATTAAAAAGGATGGAAAAGTTATTTGCAATGTGATTTGATTTCAGCAGGCTGTATGACAAATAAAGAAATGATTTCAAAGCAAATGGGTACGGTGAGAATGTGAATTGGCAGCTTGCCTAATACCAGGTGTTTAATTAGCCACATGGCTGCAGCCAGTGGTGAAGCCGAAGCCGGCACATCAAGCAGTGCCAGCACTGATAACCATCCATGGCCTTATCTGAAAGAAATGTTTTCATTTGCCGATATACTGACTGGCTCTTACAGGATGCAGTGTCGACTTTGTTTGCCACGAACCAAGAAAATAAGTGCTTTTCAGAATTCATCGTCAAATTTGAGAAAACACATTGAGGTAAGAGTCTATTTAATGTTAATTTAATGTTATTTTAGTCAAATTATGTCTGACTCCACAATGGTATTGTACAGTTACTGATATGGCAAAAACCACTGCGACATGACATGACTATATTTTAGCTTAATTTATTTTGTGTGCAACGTAAATAAATGTATCCCTGAAATTAAACATTTTGTATCAGGATCATTTAGCTGCGAGAAAAACATCCTAATCAATTGAAAAACTACTCAAACCTGACCGTGATCGCTCAGAAGAGGAAGAAAGTGAGTAAAAATATGGAGCCCTTATTGAAACAACTCAAAGTTGGAGAGACCAAGATCATTTCTCAAGCAACTGTTGATAAAGCTGTACTGTGATTCATTGTATACGGTCTCCAACCTTTTAGCGTGGTTGAAAAAGATGAATTTAAGGACCTGATTCATGACTTGCAGCCGAACTCTACTGTACGATCAAGATCAACCATCTGTACCAAGACAGAGGAAGCTGCGGGAGGAATGAAGAGAAGTGTAACAGAAGCCATGAGAAGGCTGGAATATATCTGCACAACTACTGATTGCTGGAGTTTAAGGCGGCACAGCTTTACAGGTATGACAGCGAAACCCAGACAATCTACAGCGTTGCTCTGCAGCACTTGTCTGTCGACAATTAAAGGGGTCACACACGTTTGATGTACTTGCGGCTGCGATACATTACATACTTTCTGAATTTGACATCCATGAAAAATTTGTCTGTATAACAACAGACAATGGGTCACATTTTTTGAAAGCTTTTTGTATCTATGGAGGTGAGAACATACACAGCCTCAACACAGAACATGCAACAGCAACCCCAAGATGAGGATGAATCTGACACTGAAGATGAGGAGAAATGTGAGGAGATTGAACATGTTGAGGTTGCTGAAATTCTAACCAAGGATGACCTTGAATTTCATTTGCCCAAGAATCAACGTTGTGCTTGCCATCTTCTGAACTTGGTTTCCACTGTGGATGTTGACACTGCTCAATCAGATGAAACATACAAAAGGTTATCAAGATCATCCTTCTCCAAACGTTGGGCCTTGTGGAACAAGAGTGGCCGGTCCAGCAAATCTGCAGAAATTATGGAAGAGGAATGTTTCTTTCAGTGAAGAGGATCCTGAAGACCATGAAGGAAAAGGGAGATGGTGATAATAATAATAATAATAATAATAATAATAATAATAATAATAATAATGAGATGGTGTGGAATTCAAAATCCCCATGTGAGTAATGTTACAAATGATGCTATGCGTTTTCATTCAGACTTTTTGCCTTTTTCCACCAGCTGAATATATATATACCATCAACGTTTCTGTGCATATGGGGCTGTGCATATCAATGTGCATATGGGGCTGGCTTGTACCAACTCTCAACGTCATGGTTTCCAAACTAAAACGAGCCAAGATATCCATGAAACTCTGCAAGAGCCTGATAGATGCAACCCTAGAAGGTGTGAACAAGATCTTCGGTGACATGCTCAATAATCCTGAGCTGACTGCAGCTGTAATCCTGCTTCCGAAGTTAAAAGCTTATTGGACAACTGATGCTGCCGTCCTCAAACTCAGTTGTCACAGGCATATAAAACTAAATGTAGAGCAGTGATATGCCAATTAGTATAGCTTTTATTAAATTATTATTACTATTATTGATCGCAAACTGATTTTAGAACTAAAATTTAGGTGAAAAAAAGGGTTTTCTAGTATTGTATATAATTTCAGATATTAGGCAATATTCTATATACTTTTATCAGCAATGTGTTTGGAAACTTTGTGGAATGCTGAGATAATATATTTTAAACAAGTGTGTAACAAGTGTATATTTGCTTAATTTTAAAAGCACTGAAAATGCTTTGGAATTAATTTACACATTTGGAAATGTTTCAGCAACAATTTATTGTATTGTATTGTAGGCCTTGACTTTATAAAGGGAAATATGGAGGAGAACTCTCAGCTTACAAGTGATTTCACTTCATCAAAGGATTTCTTCAAGCCCCTGAAGACATCTCAGGCACAACAATGCCCAGCAGTGCTTGATAGTTATCTGACATACGCTGGTGATGACATGTGTGTCCTGAAACCTTACTACCTCTACTTCCTACCTTAACACTCCCCTACCTGCATCTGCTGCTTGCGAGCGTCTTTTTAGCAGCGCTGGCCTCATTTTCAGGTCAAAATAAGCTAGAATAACTTAAAGAACCAGCTTTTGTTGAAGCTGAATAAAAATAATGCCCCCTCTGAGACTGAGAGGTGAATCACATCAAATTCAGCTCTGAATTAGATTTTACTACGTTTTAGTACTTTTTTGTGCCTTTTTAAACATTTGAGTTTGACTGAGACTTTTTGTTCTGTTTTTTGAATCTATTTTGTTCTGCCATTTTGAAACATTGAGGTGTTAAATTTAATTTCTATATTAGGAAATAAAACCTTTCTTGGCGTTCTTTGAGCCTACATTCAGTATGAGTAAAATACTCAAGTTCTTTTAAAATCGGATACTTTAACACTTTTACTCAAGTCTTATTGGAATTGGTGACTTGTAACTTTTAATGGAGTAATTTTTACAGTAAGGTATCTGTACTTTTACTCAAGTACGGTTTTCAGGTACTCTTTACACCTCTGGTGACCTGCTCAGCAAGAGTTCTCACTGCTTGTTTATTGTCTTGAGCTTCTGTTTGATCCATAGTATGTGTGTTAGTATGTGTGAGATAATCTGAGATTTCTGCTACACTCGCTTGTGACACAAGATAACTCACAAGTCCTGGGAGGCAGCAGAACGAGACCTGAAACTCAGGAACAAACATGAATGACTAAATGCCGAGGGGTGAGAAACAGAGTCCTTAAGTAGGTCTCAATAATAGGTTGCAGGTGGTCCCCCTGATTAGTAAGCTGACTGGATAACACGCTGTCAAGTAAAGGTAAACAAACAGCCATGCGACAGACATTTCAACAAATGGAGAACACGGATAAATGTACAGTGACAATATATAGTAATGGTTGTAGTTATGATTATACATACAGTGCTCAGGATAGAACACCCCCCACAAATCTCATTTAAATTAATATTTTCTATAAGATGCTTTACAATATTATATCTGTGCATATACATTTGTTTAGTCAATACTGACGCCAAATCTGGAGCTAATCTAACAAAAATAACTTACAATAACGGTTAAAAAATTAGTAGCCCGAATGTATATGTTAGGGGAAAATATTAAATAGCATTTTCAATAATATGTTTGCTCATCCCTGACTCACACTAACCTGCAGAACAGTCACTGCCAATGGAATAAATGACCTTTTATATGTTCCTTTTAGTCAATGATGGACACAGTGGTGTTTTAGTATTATTCATATTATTTTTTTTAAATTAAACATTTACTCATGTAGAACAAACAAACACACACACACACAAACAACCAACCATACATATGCACACAGTCGGTTGCCTGTGAATATCTAGATATGCAATATCACATACCCTTTGTAATCACCTAACAACATATACTATATAATAGAAGACACCCACAACACCTAATCAGATATATGATCCATATCTAATATGAATCTATCTTTTTCAAACAGTTATCTAATGGTTAGTGAATGTCTTCCTCATCAACAAACACACACAGGTACACTCAGAAGACATGGGGGAAACATGCAGAATAGTAGGAATAAGCTAATACGCTATTACAGAACTATAAACTATTTCTGAATAGGATAAACAAAACTATAAATGTTTATAGCGATAGTTTATTAATTATAATATAATACAATATAATATACCAAATAATATGATATAATTTAATATAATGTAACATAATAAAAAATACAATATAAAATAATACAGTATAACACAATATAACACAATATAATATAATATAATTGTATTTATATTAATAGTTTATACCAAAATAATGCAAACATAATAATTTTAATGGAATGATTACAATATATTTATGGATTTAATAATGGTTGGTACAATTTAATTAGTTTGATTACATTCTAATAACGGTTGTAATAATGTTATTAGCTTGATTAATATTACCGGTATTATAATTTAATTACTTTGAATATGATCTAATTACCTGAATTATAATTGAATTAATGTGTTTACAAACTAATTACCAGAAAAATAAAATATAATTGAACTAAATTGATTAGGATCTAATGAATATCTATTAAATACAAAGCCATAAGCACAAATTGTAGGAGTTTCAACATCACTCTTCAGGCTAATACTTCTTGTTTCAATATACTAAAATGGGGTTTACATTTATTTACATTTAGATATAAAACTTTCCAGTATATATTAGAGTAAAACCCAAAGATGTTTTGATTAAGTTTTAAACAATGAATAAGATTATTTTGGATGAAAGCATTTTCAAAAAAGCACTTTAATCCAAAAAGATTGAACAAAAGGTAATTCCTTAAATAAGTGAGCTACACTTAAAGTAGTAGTTTCCCAGAAAGAGTAAGATATATCAATGTCACTTAAAGTTTGCGCATGACGGCTTGACAGGAAAAAATACATATTATAATTATATCAATCATTGTATAATTATTTAATAAAATAGTTTTTAACTTAATTTGTTAAGAAACCTTTAGGATCAGTGATAATAATTATTTTATTTCAAGTCTGTAAGACTTATTTGAGTTAATATTAGGTTATTCACTAAAATATATCATTTAATCGTTGTTAGTCTCACGAGACGTTTCAGTCTCTTCTTTCAGCATCATCAGGTCTTAAAAAGAAAAAAGAAAAAGTTAACTTTAGACAACTCAGATCATATACCTTGCAGAATATTGATTTTTGGGGGTCAGAGGAAAACCAAGTGATCAAATGCACTCGCTCTAGATTACTCGTGTTGTGTTCCCTCATGTGTATCTTCCACTGGATTTAAACATTTTTTACTTGCTTGGAAGACCCGATTGAGACAAATCCTGCATGTTCATAGCAAGTACGCATAATTCACGCAGCACGCTTATATTAGTGAGTTTGCATTATTGTATATAACTTGTACAAATGTTTCCCAGTACTGGGTTGCAGCTGGAAGGGCATCCACTGTTTAAAACATATGCTGAATTAGTGGGTGGTTCATTCTGCTGTGGCGACCCCTGATGAATAGAGAGACTAAGCTGAAGGAAAATGAATGAATGAACTTATGCAAATGCTTAATGCCACGTTTGCTGTAAACTGGAGTGATGAGGAGATGGGAAGATGACATACTTTGCTACTTGTTTTCATTCATTTGTACATTGTGTCTCTGTTTTCTTGCCTTTGTGCATGTCCTGAGGCTCAGCTGAAGACCTACGTGGTGACATGTTATATACCCGACAAGATGCAGAAATGCCATCTAAAAAGGTTTCCTGCTGTTTGTCCAATCAGGGACAGTGACAATGTAAATATACAAATAATAATGTTAACCTGGGGTTTGCCAATGTGAAACGTCTGTTAATGAACACCCAGGATTACTTGTTAACCCCAGGTATAGCATGAGCAGTGTGGAATGTGATTACAGAGAACCCTGGATTCTATTTATCGAGGGTTAGAATGACCCAGGGTTAACAATTTGAAGTGTGAAAAGCCCTAAGAATACTTAGCTTCAGCTCTCAGGATAAACAGCACAATGACAAACAGCGACATACAGAAATTGTCAGTCATGTCATAGCAGTGACCTGATCTCATATGCTGTTGTTTTAAAACTTCAGTTCAGTTGCCTATTGGAGAAATGACCAAGAATTATAACGACAGAAAACGGTCACACTACTGACTCTACAAACAAGTGTGTTCATGACTATACAAAGAAAAATAATAAAATTAGAAAATATGACTTTGCCACATGAAGCAGCATAACAGTTTTTAAGATCTAAAAATTAATTCTTTAAAGAAGTCTCATACAAAAAGATTCCAATGGCGGCGCCTGAACTTCACACTCAAATGTTTGCATATCATCAGCATGCTGTAATCCATTTCTGAAGCAGCAAAAGTCATTTTTAGACTAGTTTGTTGGCCAGTTGTAGTCAGTGCAATGCTAAACGTTATTGTTCCACTATAATTTGTTCGTTTTCTCTCACGTCGTCCCACAACAACATCATATAGTTTAGAATACTGTACAATGTTTTATAATAATTAATTACTTTAGTTTCATTTCATTCAGCATATTTAATATCGGGGCATCCACTGGCCCAGATGAAAAAGACTTTTATTTGCCCTATCAATAAAAATATTATAATAGAAATATATTTAATAATACAATAACAAATGATAATAATAATAATATCATAATAATAATATCATCAATTTCTTAGCAAAAGATTTGAAATATTGTGTAAAAACAAGCTAGCTTTACTCGTATCCACACACTTTTTTTTCCAAACAAAAACTTTCTTTAAAGTAAAAAAATAAATAGAACAAAAGTTTTAAAAACTGTAATAAACTAAATCTATGCACAACAATCTGTCCAGGTCAATGTCCTCAGCACTAAATACATGGAGCATGTTTAAACAAATGTTATTGTGAGGAAAACAATTAAACCATGATGATAAATAGAGTTAAAATGTTGATGATTGAATGGGTTTTGGCCGGATTGGGTAGCAAAACATGAACAAAGGAAAATTAAGACTTGTTTAAACAAGATTTAAAACCTACAACACAATATTTCAGCATATTTAAGACTTTTTAAGGCCCCACAGAAACCCTGTTTAAACACAATAGCCCTGGTAATTAGTTATTATAATAATGATGTAATTCTAACTCAGAAAAATAAAAACACACATAGTTGGATAGAGTAACGATTAACTGTAGCCTAGTTATAAGTTTTCATATAGAGATGTGCTTTTTGTTGTATTGATTATATATAAAGTTGCCTTCTGAAAATAACAAAATTATAACCAAAAAAATGCTTCTTTCTAAAGTTCCGAGGACCATTTAGCCAAACCTGACAAACAAAAACCCAGACAACATTTGGTTTTTTTGAACATTTATTTGAAAACCAAAATGCTTTTTTTGTTTTTGTGTTCTTCCTATTCCAGATATCTAATCCTTAAACAGTCAGGGGTGAAAAATGACAAGCAAAAAATAATTTCATGTGATTATTATCTGGACCTAAGTAAAACATATAACAGATTTTTTTTTAAATATTTGATTTATGATTTAATGACTTTATTAGTTGTATTTCCCAGGAAACATTGACAGTTTAGGGCTGGGCATGGGTCACCAAACTTGTTCCTGTAGGTCCGGTGTCCTGCAGATTTTAGCTCCAACCCCAATCAAACACACCTGAACAAGCTAATCAAGCTCTCACTAGGTATACTTGAAACATCCAGGCAGGTGTTTTGAGACAAGTTGGAGCTAAACCCTGCAGGGACACCGGACCTCCAGGACCGAGATTGGTGATCCCTGGTTTAGGGTATAACAAAAGGACTAGGTCATTATTATTTATGTTTTGTTAAATATGCTTTCTTCGTAACAAATACTGTAACAATTAAAAATCTGAAACAATAAGCTCTAAATAATATTCATATATATATATATATATATATATATATATATATATATAT
>CAIGQQ010028959.1:0-17733 GCA_903798035.1 Danio albolineatus | reverse complement strand
ATATTAGTCATTAAGCTTTAAAAGGTTTGTAATAACCCCTAGTATCTTCGAAATCAATGAGGTCAGCCCTAGAGTCCACACAGCGGATTGGTTAACTGTCGGACTGAACATTCAAAACCCACCATTGCAGAAAAGCTAACCATTTCGGCCAAAGATATTAGCCTTTCAAAACTATTTCAACCCCAATAAAAACAATCATGTTTATCTCTAATTATGGGCTGAAATTCAGTTACGATCTTTTGGTTTCTGACACATGCAAGCTGTAGACTAAATCACACTCATCTGACTAATTAGATTAGAGTATGGACTCTTTAGAGAGACTATCTTTGAACAAACCATATCAGACCCTGTAAGAAAAGAGCTTGTTTTGACTGGATGCATGAAAACCTATTGCAGGAGACTCTAAAACTCAACTAGGAACCTTTAGAGTAGCAAAACAGGGGCACTTTAAAAACTTTGAAAATAATATTATGACAAACTCTTGACAGAGAGCAATCTTAAAGGGATAGTTCACCCAAAAATGAGTTTGAACACAAAAGAAGATATTTTGAAAAATGATCGGTAACCAATGGCTTCTACAGTATTTGGTTTTCCCTATTATGCATGTCAGGTTACAGGTGTCAACATTCTTCACATTATCTTTTGTGATGTTCAACAGAATAAAAGAAACTCAAAGGTTAGAATCACTTGAAGGTGAGTAAATAGGGAGTAATTTTTCATTTTGGGTGCACTGTAACGCCCCATTCACACGGGGCTTCAGCGTCAACGCTTAACAGAGGGCGTGTCTAAAGTTAGGGCTGACGTGATCGTCATAGAAGCGTCAGCCAATGAAATTAGTCAACAATTAGCTACTGTCTGAGCTGGTGAATTTGCATACAACGACCTGATTGGCTGACACTTCCGTCAGCGCTTGAAAAGTTGAGAAAGTGTCAACTTCTGCAGCGAGCAACGCCACTGAAGCGGCGCCGACGGATCCAGAATGTAGTTAGGCAACACCTGACGTCACCCATTCAAAGTGAATGGGAAGCGTTGATGCTGACGCCCCGTGTGAATGGGCGTAAAACATTTGATGACAAAAGAGTCAAGACAACAGATATTTTTATGTTGCTTTAATATATTTTAATAAGTTAATCAGGTTTCAACTAAATTTAAAGTATTACAAAGTATTTAACTTAACATTTTTAGTCTGAGTTTACATTTTAGTTTAAGTTGAGATGACTAGAAAAATTCATTTGATTCAACAAAAAAATTCAAAGGCAGCAAGAATCTTTTTACAGTGTGAACTATCCCTTTAATAGTCATCCATGGCATTGCACATACAAGCTTATAAGTCATCATATTAAAGTGTTGCATATTGATCAAAAATGAAACCAATTGAAATGTTGTAGTTTCAACAAGACTTTGGCTTCCCGCAGCACATCTTGCACTCCGACTTACATACAATCACCATCCAAGCCTCCTCAGAGGTGAAAATTTGATAAATAAGCATGTTTCTACCTAGACTTCCCTCAGACATAACCAACTGCGATTTGTATCTCGGCGAAAAAATAAATACCGTCGTAACATAAGAAAAACCATGGCCAGATTGAATCAAGACATCAGAGTTGGCCGCAAGTCAAAATCTGTGGAAACAACAACAACCGGAGAGCCAAGTTGTAGAGCTTTGATTTAGGTAACGCCATGAACATACTGACAACGCAATAAGAAGAACCTGTAATTCCTTTCATAGGTCAGGATCCTCAGGATTAGGGGTTCACCGACAGTCTGTTCTCACTTACTGAAAGGGGAAAGAACTTTTTTTGGAACACAAAAAAACGATTTTGAGGGCTGCAGTGACGTACGGCTTTAGCAAGTACACAAGCAGCGAAGACTCCTGTGGCCGGCAGAGAAAAATCAACGTATTTATTTCTCTAAACAAATGCCACGAGTTAAAAACAGGCCCCAAACCTCATGTCATAACGAACCCGAGGTGACAAATGCTGTTGAGGAAACTGGGAATGACGGAAAAAAAACCATCTTAAAAGCATCAGTTTTGTTCTTTTCTCAGAACTTCATGTGTTAAAATAAAGATGATATACCTAAGTTAAAAAAAAAGTTATATTTATTAAGTGGTTCGCTGCCTCCTTTCGGAAAGCAGAAGATGAGCAGTGCACATTGGGTTCAGATTGGAAGTCTGTCACTCTTCGTTTTCTTCATATGTCGTTTCGTCAAAGGGTCGATCCAGCGAGGGAAGGACTTTGTGCCGCGAATACTTCAACTGCAGCAGATCTCCTACTTCACTGATCACATCCAGCGCCTGAAAACAATCAACATGCTCCATTACTTTTACGGTTACACATGTAAGTCATAACATGCTAATGCTGAGAAATGACTGCCACCTACTAGGATGCGGAAATACTTTTTTGGTTCAAATTACTGTTTCATCATCACGTATTGTCAATTATTAAGTCAACTTAATTCTATATTGGCTATACATTTATAATGATTAATGAAACTGCAATGATTTGAAAGAACTTTTCAAAGAACTCTAAGGCAATCTTTTGACAAATATGACAGAATGTAAGGCAATAGAGACACTTCTGTAGCAAAACCAGCATTGGTTTACAAAATTATTTATCATTTACAATATAATTTGAATCCTTTAAGTGTTCAGAAAAGTTTTTGCTGGACAAAAATGATCATAAATGCATTCATTTTGGAGCATATAAATAAATAAAGAGATGGAATATTCATATTTACATGTGTTATTTATACACTCTTTATTAGGTATACCATACTAGTACCGGGTTGGACCTGCTTTTGCCTTCAGAACTGCCTTAATCCTGCCTGGCATAGATTCAACAAGGTACTGGAAATATTCCTCAGAGATTTTGGTCCATATTGACACGACAGCATCAGGCAGTTGCAGCTGATTTGTCGGATGCACATCCATGATGCGATTTTCTTGTTCCACCACATCCCAAAGGAGCTCTATTGGACTGAGGTCTGGTGACTGTGGAGGCCATTTGAGTACAGTGAATTCATTGTCTTGTTCAAGAAACCAGTCTGAGATGATTTGTGCTTTGACACATCATGTTATCCTGCTAGAAGTAGCCATCAGAAGATGGGTACACTGTGGTCATAAAGGGATGGACATGGTCAGCAACAATACTCAGGTAGGCTGTGGCATTGACACGATGCTCAATTAGTACTAATGGGCCCCAGAGTGTGCCAAGACAATATCCCCCACACCATCACCACCACCAGCCTGAACTGTTGATACAAGGCAGGATCCATGCTTTCATGTTGTTGACACCAAATTCTGATTCTACCATCCGAATGTCGCAGTAGAAATCAAGACTCATCAGTCCAGGCGACGTTTTTCCAATCTTCTATTGTGCAATTTTGGTGTGCCTGTGTGAATTGTAGCCTCAGTTTCCTGTTCTTAGCTGACAGGAGTGGCACCCTGTGTGGTCTTTTGCTGCAGTAGCCCATCCGCCTCAAGGTTAGACATGTTCAAAGATGCTCTTCTGCATTTCTCAGTTGTAACAAGTGGTTATTTGAGTTACTGTTGCCTTTCTATCTGCTCGAACCAGTCTGGCCATTCTCCTCTGACCTTTGGCATCAACTAGGCATTGAACTGCCCCTCACTGGATATGTTCTCTTTTTCAGACCGTTCTTTGTAAATCCTAAAGATGGTTGAGTGTGAAAATCCCGGTAGATCAACAGTTTCTGAAATACTCAGACCTGCCCATCTGGCACCATCACTAAATCACTTTTTTCACCCATTCTGATGCTCGGTTTGGACTGCAGCAGATTGTCTTGACAATGTCTACATGCCTAATTGGATTGAGTTGCTGCCATGTGATTGGCTGATTTTTAAATTTGCGTTAACAAACAGATGGACAGGTGTATTTAATCAAGTGGCTGATGAGTGTGTTCATTTAATAAAAACCATGGTTTTAATTTTGTATTATTTTTCATTTAATAACTTTCATGAAGGGCGCCACGGTGGCCGAGTGGTTAGCACGTTCGCCTCACAGCAAGAAGGTCGCTGGTTCGATCCCCGGCTAGGCCAGTTGGCATTTCTGTGTGGAGTTTGCATGTTCTCCCCGTGGTTGCGTGGGTTTCCTCCGGGTGCTCCGGTTTCCCCCACAGTCCAAAGACATGCGGTACAGGTGAATTGGGTAAGCTAAATTGTCCGTAGTGTATGTGTGTGAATGAGAATGTATGGATGTGTTTCCCAGAGATGGGTTGTGGCTGGAAGGGCATCCGCTGCGTAAAACAAATGCTGGATAAGTTGGCGGTTCATTCCGCTGTGGCGACCCCGGATTAATAAAGGGACTAAGCCGAAAAGAAAATGAATGAATGAATGAACTTTCATGAAGCATTTTGAAATCTGCTTCTCAAAAAGGTCAAATAATTAAATAAATAAAATAAATAAACAAATGGAAATATGTATAAATTAGCCAGCTTTTTGAAAATCTTTGTTATACTTTGGTTATAGACTTTGAACAATCTTTGTCATTTAACAAAGTAGGAAATAAAAGAAGGTAAAAGTAATGAAAGAAAGTAAAGAAAAATTTTATTTATTTATGTAGCAAACACTTTTCTCCATGAGGCTAAAAGAAGCACTAAAAGTGAAATAATACATATAAAAATTCCCAGCTCTAAAACCTTCAAACACTCCTTACACAATCATTTAGCAATGGCAGAAATGCAGGATAACCCATCAGAAGGACAGTAATGAAATGCATGCTAAATATCCCCAAAATGCAAAAAGATTGTATCAGGGACATGCTCAAATACCCTCAAACCTTGATTTGCACCTTAAAATAATCTTACTCATTCAGCAATGGCAGAAATGCAAGAAAACATGTCAGAAGGACACTGAAAAAATGTGTTGACGTGATAACTGGTCACATCAAAGTGCGCTGTGTTTTCTTAAGCTTGGGGAGGGGGCCGACGGCCGGTGTGCTTTTCACCATAGTTAAATCAAAGTGTCCTTGGGGAGGCAGATTAAGATGCTCTTTGATCTCCTGCCAGTTCAGACCCCTGTGGCAGTGCTGCTTATGTAAAGTCCTCAACGGCTGTATTAATTTATAGAGCTGAGACAGACTGAGGAGGAGCCAGGAGTTCTGAAGACGCAGATTACTTTCAAACATAGAGGGTGTATCCAGTTTGATATACTACATTTCAGAAGATTGATGGATACGGGTTTGAACTTGACGTGTAAAGACGATAGGTCTAATTCCTATTGAAAGTCATCCTTTCAGAAATGCAGTACTTCAACTTTAACATCAGTATGTCATCACAGATTTTACGGGCATATCTTGATCCTTTTCATAAGATGTCAAATAAATGTATGTGAGGCTCCAGCTCAAAAACCCCGTAGGTTTATTATAGCTTGTCAAATTTCCAGCAAAAACACACAGTTTTTGCATGTCCCTTTAAATGCAAATGAGCTGCTGGTTTTCAGACATTAGGACGGAGCCTTTACACACTATTCTAATATTCCAGAAACAACAAAACAAGCTAAATCTTACTTAGCCAAAATGACAGAAATAACTAGTGGATTAAAGCTGTACCTGCTCAAACTCTAGTCAGAGATTGCTAAAGAGGAAGAGCTTACAACTTTTAGACTGTACTAGGACCTTTCTCAATGCATTTATGTAGCTGTTGTGGAGTACACTCAATAACTAGCATGTTACACCTTTTCTCTGATGCTCTGCCTTTGCAAATGAACATTACACCATTGGTACAATTTTCCAATCTTCACAAAAGTGTCTGTCACCTTACTGTAAAGCGTATAATAAATGTGCTTTTATGAATGAGGCTTCAAAATGACACACCTCAGTGGTGTGATGTCAGGAGTCTGAAGAGACTCTTATATTCATCCAACAACAGAACATAGTTCAAAAATAGTTTTTCCACAGAATATGTAAATCTAGGCATCACGGTGGTACAGTGGGTAGCACAATCGCCTCACAGCAAGAAGGTCACTGGTTTGAGCCTCGGCTGGGTCAGTTGGCATTTCTGTGTGGAGTTTGTATGTTCTCCCTGTGTTCGCACGGGTTTACTTCAAGTGCTCTGGTTTCCCCCCGCAGTCCAAAGACATGTGGTACAGGTGAATTTGATAAGCTAAATTGGCCGTAGAGTAGAAGTGTGAATGCAAGAGTGTGTGGGTGTTTCCCATTGTTGGGTTGCAGCTGAAAGGGTATCTGCTGTATAAAAAGTGATGGATAAGTTGGCAGTTCATTCCTCTGTGGCAACCCCTGATGAATAAAGGGACTAAGCAGAAAAGAAACTGTAGATTGAGATTTACGTACTCATTCATTCAGTGAGAAATAGCGGCACTATGGGTGGAAACGTGCAGATTAACAGACAGTAGTTATAAAGATGTGATTTAAACACATGCAAAACTGGAAGATTTTAGAAATAGTTTGCAAATAAAGTCTTGTTTCCATCTAATTAGTCAAAAAGAGAACAAAACCATCATTTCCTGATAAAGTGCCGCCAAATGTTAAAAAGAAAATGGAATTTACTGTAGTAGGAGCTTCCACTGTGGGCCTTTTTTTATATATATAATCCATTAGTTGTGCCTCAGAAAAAGTTGAAATGTAATGAATTTGCGGTGGCTTTTAGAGTTCAGGTAGGTCTCAAGAACAGCCCCCGCTTGGAAAATGTAGGTTATGAATGGCTCTGGAGAGTGTATGCAGAATTCTATGCTTATCTATGATGTCGATTTAGTTTGTCAATCTACTTATGTTACATGTTTTTGGTCTGTGAGTGCCCGGGGAAAACCCACGCAAACACGGGCAGAACATGCAAACTCCACACAGAAATTCCGACTTGGCCAGATAGAATCTAAGCCAGTGACATTCTTGTTGTGAGGCAATGGTGCTAACCATTGGGCCTTCGTGCTGCCCTGATAAGGAAAGAGGAGGAGTAGGGGTGGAAGGGGGGATTCTTCAAGACGAAGATGGCTAAGGTAAGATACTCTGGTTATATATATAGTGATTTAGGAATCGTCTGATTGGTGTATCATGCATTAGAAAATGAGGACCAGCTGCTAACAATCATAAGCGAGTGCTCCTCTCGAAATTAGTTTATAAACAAACTTCACTAAGTTAATTAGGCAAATCATTGTATAATGATTGTTTGTCCTGTAGACATTCGAGAAATAAACATGGCTTAAGGGGGCTAATAAGATTAACCTTAAAAAGGTTTTTCAAAACCAAAAACTGCTTTTATTCTAGCTGAAATAAAACAAACAAGATTTTCTGCAGAAGAAAAAATATTATTGGAAATACTGTGAAAAAATTCTTTGCTCTGTTACACATAATTTGGAAAACATTTAAAAAAGAAAAAAAAAAAGATTCACAGGAGGGCTCATAATTCTGACTTCAACTGCGTATGGCGTGAGACAAAGGCCGCTAAAGCATGTACAACACTACACTGAAGTCATTTAAATGATTGGATGCATTTGCTGTGGTGAGAAAACGAGCAGTTACCCGGTCCAGCATTTCCTTTGAATGGGCCGCAGAGATACAGAAACGGGCTCTGGACTCGATGATCGGCGTGGCTGGAAAACCCACCACCACTACACCAATGTTTCTCTTCAACATCTCCCGACCAAATGCCCTGGAAACACACACAGCCCCATCAATTCTCAACAGCTCTTTCCAAACTAAGCTTTCCCTTGTGCGCTTGTTTTTGTTCTATTATGAGGCACTATTATGAATCCATCAGTAGAGTGATCCATATGCATCTGGATTTATTTGGGCATTTATAGACCTAAAATGTTGTTAAACTAGAAATCTGTCTAGAGGAATATTACTTCTGAACGGACAATTCATACACAAAAGAGAAGAGTTTTTAGTAGCTCAACCACATTAATTTAGAACAGTATGCTGAATAAAAAATATGTCAGATGAAAACAGAACAATAAAAAATTGGCTGGGTAACTAACTAAAGAATGAAAATTATTGAAAAGTAATAAATAATTACTCATATAATAAATAAAAAATAAACAAACTCATTAAAAAAATGTGCCATTTACTTACAGAATTACTAAATTAAAAAAATATTAAATGGTAATTATTTAATAATAAACACAAAAGAGTATATCAAAAATAGAGTGTATATAGAAACAAAGTAGAAATATTTTAGAATTAAAAGTACAAAATAATAAAAATAAAATGAATTAATGCATATATAGATTAAAATCTTGTATTAATTATAATAAATATTATTTAGAATTACACAAACATAAACATACATACATATACATACATATTTATACATACTGTAAGATTTTGTCAAATATATTCTAATAAATGACACTGAAAAATAATAAATTAAATAATCCATAAATAAGAACGTGACATTTACATGACAGATTTACTAAAACAAGAATTAAAAATGTATTTTAAACACAATAGGAATAGTAAAAAGCAATATTTAAGAATACAAATGCACACAAAAATAAAACTGAAATAAATACATATACAGTATAGACTAAGATAATATTCATATTAAATAATATCTTATCTAATATTAAAAACTAAAAACAAAAAAGTAATAAATATACTAGGCATGGGACAATAACCAGTTTTAAGGTTTACCACGGTTTGGAAAAGTCAAGGTTTTAAAACCACCAGAATTTCTGTTATAGTGTTCCTAAAGTATTAGTACAGTTTGTTTTAACATGTTTTTTTTGCGTTTACTTTATTTAGTTTTTAGGGCAACAGTATCTCCGTTAGAAAAGGACCTTCTACATAAAAAGCTATGGTTACAAAATATTTTAAATGTTTCTTAAAATAAAATATATTGTGTGCAATGGGGGAAAAAGTTGTTGTTTTTTTTACCCAGACATTTAAAAAGAACATATTTTACAGCAGTAATAACAATACCATAATACCGTGAAACTGTGATATTTTTATCCAAGGTTATCATACCGTCACAATTTTATACCAGCCAATGCCTAAAATATACATATATGTGACAAAAGCACAAATGTTAGCTTTTGTAAAATATATTTTCATACATTACACAAATGAATGAATGAATGAATGAATGAGTGAAAGAAAGTACTAAAATTCTAATTTCTGACTATCAAGTCAAAGAATATACATAATGCATTTGTTTGCAACTCAGAGCTGCATACTCAGCAGCAGGAATACAGTATAAGTCTAACATTTTGGCTCATACTTCACACAAAGCCATCAGGAGGCTTTAAAACACTTGGAATACAGTGTGCAAGTCGTATATACAACATTTATTATGATTTTATGGCCCTTTTACAGCTTGAGTGTGAAGACTATGGTGTATAAACTATACACCGAGAGATTAGAGAGAAAGAATAAAGACTAACCCGATTTTGGCGGGCATGTAGAGCATCATGGGTACCACAGGTGAGTCATTGTTGCCATAGATGATGAATCCCATCTCCCGCAGTCTCCTACGGAAATAGACTGTGTTTTCAGCCAACCGCTGGACACGTGAACGACCTGCAACCAAGAAACACACACACACACAAAACATAAAGCTGAAGTTTTCAGGAAAAAAAGAAAGAGAGATTCTGTCATCTGGCACTCCACATCTTTTTCCACAGCCTTTCATGCGATCAGACAATTAAAATTCACCAAGCCACAAGACTCATTACTTCAGATACTAGGAAAGTCGACCACCTGAGCTATAAACTTTATACTTAAACCTCTGCGATCGGTAGATCTGAAACTGTTCAAGGAGAAATATTTAATACCTGCTGGTTTTATACAACATTTTAACTTTCCCCATGATATCACCAAGGCACAAACTCTTTGCACACACACAAAGATGTTTGCCTTCAGTGCTTTCAACGTGCTTTTTAAATCACACTTAAGATCCATCAAACCTTGATATTCTATAACAAATTTGTTTGTAAATCACACAGTATTTAACTGTAATATGAACAGTATTTTACTGTAAGATATACAGTATGTTACTGTATTTTAAAATTGCAATGAAAAAATTATTGTTCATTTTAGAGTAAAGATATACAATCTTTACTTAAAATATATAAATTGAGCAAGATAAATGTAAATACAGTATTTTTGCTGTAATTGATTTACAGTAATTTACTGGTGAACTGCTGCTAGTAAGTTAGTGTAATTTCTACATAAAAATTGGGTCCCACTTTATATTAAGTGGCATTATGTACTTACACAGTAATTAATAATTAGTTACATTGTACTTAGTGTAAATACATGTTTATACATTGTACTTATGCTTGATTAAATACCTGCATGTAATTACATTTGTAATTAATTTCTGTAATTAAATCTTTAGTTACACTGTTGACCATCCCTTACACCTTAACCCACTCTAAAACCAACCCATACCACCAAACCTGTCTCTAACCACACCCATATCCCACCTCAAGAGAACCAGAAGAGTTCTGAAATACATTACGAACACAGTAAGTACATTGTAATTATATTTACATGTAAGTACATAGTAGTTAAGGCTACTTAATATAAAGTGGGACCAGAAATTGTTAACACTTAATTGTTAAGTGTAATGCACTATACGCGTGATTGTCACATCAGCATGTAGACTTTGACCTTTTCTGTATGCCAACAAGTACAACAGTCAATTACATTACTGTATTTAGCACTATATTTGCATATATATTCAATGGTATGTTGGCATATAAGTGTAAATACATCAAATGTTGAGTATAATTGTGAAACTAGCGAATATTAAAGGTGACCTGGCCAAAAATTTTTTAGATGATCAAAACTCCACGAAAAACTGCTGTATTTGAGACTATATTTGCATCTGTGACACATGCTGGGATATACATGCAATACAAACATCAGATGTCAAGCATAATCATGAAGTAATGTATGGAAGGTGATCAGGGCCAAGACTTTAAAACCAAAATGTGTGAAATTTGATCATGTGCACCAAACAGGCACGGCAAGCATTTCAACTGCATTTGCATATACGTGACATGTAAAATTTAAATATACAAACTTAAAGATGAATTAAGAAACTAGGCAGTTGCGGAAAAAAGTAATTAAATGAAAGATAATGTTTTACGGTGTGCGACACAAGGAAATTATAGTGATGTCTTTGAGACCACTTGCATATGATGTAATGGCAAGATCGAAAATATGCATTCAAACATCTGACATCGAGTGAAGCTAGGGTATGTATGGAAGGTGATCGAGTCGAGGAGTTTAACCCATACAGATAATTCACAGGCGCCAGATCATTCACGGTGGCGTAGTGGGTAGCACGATCGCCTCACAGCAAGATGATCGCTGGTTTGAGCCTCGAGTCTGGGTCAGTTGGCATTTCTGTGTGGAGTTTGCATGTTCTCCCCGTGGTTGCGTGGGTTTCCTCCTGGTGCTCCGGTTTACCCCACAAGTACAAAGACATGTGCTATAGGTGAATTGGGTAGGCTAAACTGTCCATAGTGTATGTGTGTAAATGAGTGTGTATGGATGTTTCCCAGAGATCGGTTGCAGCTGGAAGGCGTTAAACATATGCTGGATATGTTGGCGGTTCATTCCGCTGTGTTGACCCCAGATTAATAAAGGGACTAAGCCGAAAAGAAAATGAATGAATGAATGAGATAATTCACCTCAAAATGAAAACGGCCAGTATCACTTACACTTCCTCACATGGTTAAGGCTTAATGAATTTCTTTCTTCTGTTGAACACCACAGAAGATATTTTGAAGAATGCTGGTTGTTGGGAGCCACAGACTTCCATAGTAGTTAAAAAAAAAAAAAGATTACTATGGAATTGAATGACAACTAGCATTATTCAAAATATCTTCCTTTGTGTTAAACAGGACAAAGAAACTCAAATAGGTTTTCAACAAGTGAAAGCTAAGTAAATGATGACAGATTTGGTGAACTATCCTTTAAATTAGTCAAAGCTGGTACTGTATATATACACACACATAAAAAAACGTATCAGACGCCATGTTCAATTGAGAAGGATATCAATCCAGTTTTACATGCTAAATAAATGTTAATCACTAGGCAAAACTAAACCCTGGCGATAACAATGGCAAAATAAAGTTTATTACATGACACAACAGCCCTGATGATTTATTCTTATCTAATCTGTTACTTTTTCTGTTATTCTGCAAATTGTGACAAACGTACCAATTATATTGTGAATTACTGGACATTTCGACACTCAAATGTGTAATGACAAGTATTTTGTCTTTGGTCTATGATGGCTGATGACTGCTGCCATGTTATTCTGCAATGCAGTGGAGAGATCAGAGTTGCTGGATTTACAACATGTTCATTCATCAACTTCTGTATAATAGCGAATAAAGCAAATCCTTTTAGGTCCAATTAGGTTTGGAAGGAATTACTACCATCTCCATAAACATCAGCGTTTGTTTTAGAAACCATACATTTTTGTTTCGCTATACTTCTGTGTATTTGAAAACCTTAAACCTAAAATATATTCTATTGGTTTTAAAACACTGATAAATTGTGATTTACATCAAGCACAGTGCATTCTTTCTGTCTATTTCTGGCTGAAGGCAAGCCATTGTGGGAAAGCAGATTTGTATTTAGTACTGTAAAAATACAGTAACTACAAGATTTCTACGAACATTAATCTCCCAATATTGTTACAATAATCCTTCACAACATAATTTTTTAGGAAATTTAATGTGTTTTATTAACAGCACCTAGTTGAAGTGGACGCATGTTAGCTGGCGGGGGGGGGGGGGGGGGGCGATCCACATCGATGGATCTCTTAAAACACTCAATCCAGCGAAGTGATCTGAAAGCCTCACTTTCTACATTTCTCAAAGCCCCGGTTCTGCTTCGTCAAACATCCCACACATGCTAAAAGGTTGATCGGAGGAATTTCCTGCTCTGTGACAATGTCTCACTCCGGTGTCACCCAGACAACAAAAATCTAGTGACTGTCATTCTTGCGGTGCCTGTAGAGCGACGCAAGTACAATCTCCTGAAAATCTGCCACGCGGTTATGACTTCACATTCTGTCTGGCCTTATAAAATTCTGCAATTTAGTGGTTTTGCAAAACAAGCATCGTAAAAGAAACCAGGGCGAACACTTCGAGGTTCTATCAGATGAGCGCTTGCTTGTGAAAGAAGACTTGACTGGCTGTGAAACTGGACTCCTTCCTCAATCCCCCAATGTATATTGGCCACTGACAGATAAAGCAGGTTCTAGAAGTCATGACTGGGTCAGTCACTCTGTAGTGAGGAAATTAAGCCTGGCCAATGTGTAACGTTAAACACGCTGGAAGCCCAATTAGGTTTTTGCAGATTCCTACAATCAATGTCTCACCCACAGAAAGTGCTATGAGGATCCAAGCTTTCAATCCCAGCTGGTTTACTCAAAATGAAAATTGTTTCATTATTTATAATCATATCATTCCAAACCACCGGGTATTATTCAGTGGGTCAACAAAGATTCCAGACAAAGAATATTTCAGATTTTGTCAAAACAGTAAGTGGCTGTGGGGTTAAATGCACTACTTGACCAGACTGACCTTTATTGTGCAAACTAAAAAACCCAGAGTCATTTTTCAAAACATTTCATGCATCACATCAATATTTCTGTAGGTCAGAAAAATCCTACTGGTGTGAAATGTCAATTTTAGTCTTACATTATTTTCAAATTGTTAGATTATGTCCAACTCAAACACGTAAAAGAAAAAATTGCCATCCAGTTTAAACTGCAATATCCAACAAATAAAACCACTTAATAAACGTTCCAAAAGTTTGGGCTTAGTACATATTGGGCTCAAACAAAGGCCAAATTAAATTATTTGAAAATAATTAAAATTATTCCGAAATGTATTCAAAGTTTAGTTTTTTAATAATTTTACAATATTTGACTGTTTTTAGATCAAATAAATGTCCCATTGATGACACCACTCAAAACATACAAAGAAATTGTCACCAAACCAAAACATGTACTTTAAAATGTGCCAAAACTATCAGGACAATTGTGTTTTTATGAACCTGTAACAATCCATCAGTGTTGACCCTTTAAAAGCTTCTAAAAAAATGTAAATAGATATTAAACAAAACATTAATATTAACAAAATGTCTTAAATTACATTTATATTTTTTATTGTTTCTAAACAGTACTTGTTAGGACTGTGCGATTCACAGAAATCGAATCACAATCGCGGTTTGAAATGTTGTGATAAGCTAAATCACAAGAGGCTGCAATATGAAGGATATATGTATTATATAATTTCTCCTGCCCTGAGCAAATGCGTGACTGCTGTCTGTTTATAACAGTCTTACTAGCCAATTGAGTGAGGACACATTCGTTCTGCCCAATCAGAATTGCACAACTGAACTAAGTGGAATACCCACAAAATAAATAAAATAAATAAAAATAAATAAAAAAATCAGGAAAGCGTGGATGATTGGGATGATGGTGTCTGCTGCTTCAGAAGCATTAATAGATGAATTTAAAAATGCATGTCGTAATCTGGGAATATTGTGGCTTCAAAGTCCCAAACAGTGAACAAAAACAGAACACTTGTAAGAGCTGTCGCAGAACTGTTGCCACATCGCAAGAAAATACAACAACCAGCACCTAAAAAAGCACCACATGAGGAGCGTCTTGCAAAAAAGTCAACTGATAGTATTGCCAATGACACTCAATTAGAGTAAATTAATATGTTTTCAGTTTTATTTTATAACTAACACTCACTGCAGTAAGAAGCTACTAGTGAACTGAATCTTTACTATAAAATTAAAATCACAATATCTGTCAGAGAGAAAGGAGAAAAAAAAAAAAAAAAAAAAAGTCGAAATTAGATATTTTCCCCAAATGACAATAAGAGCCCAATAAGAAGCTAAATCACTCAAACAAACCTCAGAATAAATCTCATTGCATTCAGGAAGCGATAAGTAGACCCACACGGAATCTGCAGACATTTTTTGCTTTTTCTGCACAGATTTTTGTTAAAAATCTGCGGATTTATGCGGAATGATTTTGGGAGTATCATAACTAAAACCTTAATATATGAAATAAAAAGTAATACCTTTTTTAACTTTATTTGATGTTTACGATGCAAAATCCCACTAGAACCACTTTATTTGGTAAACAAAGCAAGCCTGTCATATAAAATCTCTACCAAAAAACAGAAAATACTACTGTACAAACTGAATTATAAATAAACCATATGAATATTTTCATATTAGTCAATATCATTACTGAAATTAATTTAAAAACTAACTAAATATAAATTTACACACATTTAATCAAGTAAATAAACAGAATCAATGATGGGCTAAAAATCTGCGGAAATCTGCGGAATTCTGCGCGCGCAGATTCCGTGTGGCCCTAGCGATAAGTTAAGCTGTATCCATTATGGAGAAAAAAAAATTGTCATTAACTCACTAGCAGCATTAAAATCCATAGTTTCAGCCAAAATATTATGGATTTAAATGACTACTGCTTTCCAGAATTCTTCAAAATATCATATTTTGAGTTCAACAGAACAAAGAAAGTAAGGAATTTGGAAAAAGTGAAGGGTGAGTAATTACTTTTCACCTTTAGGTGAACAATCTCTTTAAGTCTTACACACTCAAGAAATTTTTATTTTTTTTAATTCTCCACTTTCGCCAATTGGTGAAGTTTTTTTCCTCACACCTAACGCCACTGGCTTGCATGGTTCAGGACTTGTAGAGCTGTGCATTGTTGGATTTGCTCGAGTGTTTGGACTCTCAGTAGTAAATATTAAACCACACTGAACTGAACTAAACTGAACTCCAACACTGACACGACTTCAATTTACTATAACCTTCTATGTGAAGCTGCTTTGGCACAATCTACGTTGTTAAAGCGCTATACAAATAAAGGTGAATTGAATTGAATGATTTGTGCTACTTGTTATAACTACTACTTTAAAATGAGCTGAATCAACACCGTTGAGGTTATTTTTTAATGTTGGTTAATTTTTTAGTGTTGTTTTGTGTCCAATACATTTGAATTTGTAAAAACAATTAGGTTAGTTGATTTGTGTTGGGACATCATGAAGGAATTGTGTTGAATCCAGCCTTTTTACAGTGCAGCCCTCCAAACTATGCAACCGGTGGAGTTTGTAATGAACAGCTTAAGTGATCTGATCAGCTCAGGTGAACAGCTTTATGAAAAAGAGCATCTGAAATCAATAGCCATTAACGGAAGTTCAAGCTGCCCAACACTGGACCGTTGAGGGCCACAGAGTGATGGGGGAGGGCGAGTGGAGCCCGAATCTCCAAAAGTAAATCTTTCTGGGGTACCTTTTCAACAGCTAGTTTCACAACACACACCCCCGCTAACTTCTTCCAGACCCGGAGCTGGAGGATCTGGAGCGAGAGAGGCAGCGAAAGGGACCAAAAGAGCTTCCAGATGTGGGGACTGTTTCCCTTTTTTGCAAAGCCAGTTCCTCCTCACTTCCTTTTCATCTGAAGGGAGGAGATAAGTAAAAGCACCAGTGTGGCTGACATGCCGAAAGGCTCCTCGCCCCTTACTAGGCCCTCTCTGGAGAACAGCGGCTCCTTACAGCCCCAATCATTCATGGTTCTATGGTGGCGCTCACGGCCTCGCAGCTGTCCCTGATCCGGATGTGAATGCTCGAGTCAGCAGAAAAGTGAATGGGAATTTTACACCCTGTTTACAGGCTGATTCACTTCACAGTCGTACACATCCAATCCTCTAATCATTTTTGCTATAAAATGTAAGGACATCTGGTTTTAAGATGCATTTTTGTCGACTGGATCGCAAGTAGATGAGTGAAACACATTCCTGTTTACTCCTGATGTAATAATCCACCTCTTGTGGATCCACTTTCCTGACTTCTTTGAGGGCAGAGTCTAGGTACGGATGCATGTAGTGGCTTATTCTGATCTTTCGACCTAACGTGGCAAAATAAACTTGCAAAACCTACATATGAATGTGAAAGGAGACAAAGGAAAATGACATAGAGAGCAGTAGCTTTTGTTTCTGCTTTAACAGTGGCAAAACTACACTGATTTATTGTGTTAAAATGAGGACTAGAAAGAAAACATTGTGCTTTTAACTAAAACAAGCGCTCCAACCAAACTTGTGATTTCATAAATAAATGGTTTATACAGAATAGTTCACCCAAAGCTGAAATTGTCATTATTTATTTACCCTTGCTTGTTCCAAACATGTTTGACTTTCTTCTGTTAAAAATATTTTTGTAGAAACTTGTAATCATTCACTTCCACAGAATTTGCTTTTCCTGTGGATGTCAATGGTTACCCGTTTTCTTCATAAAAAAATGTTCTCATGTTCAACAGAAGAAATAAGCTCAAAGATTAAGAACCACTTGAGGGTGAGTAAATAATGAGTATATTTTCAGTTCTGGGTGAACTATGCCTTTAAATCCCTACTGCTAATTGACTTCAACTACATGCTCCTAACAATTAAAAAATTTGGGAAAGAGTAGGTAGCCTTTTGTGATCTTTGAAGAGACTTGAGTGTTCATGCGAGGAAAGAAATCCAACTTTAAAATGTATTAAGCTCAAAATGTTAACAATTTTTACACCTTTATGTAACTCCATTCACTTCTCCATTTATGTCTGAGTACATTGGTCAGTGTAGTAATTATGCAATTATGCATTTTTATGCCAATTCCTAAAATAACAATTTGCAAGATACATGAAAATACAAAACAGTAAATTTAAATAAATTAATAAACTATATTATTAATTTAAATAACATTATAAT
>CAIGQQ010028951.1:0-10865 GCA_903798035.1 Danio albolineatus | reverse complement strand
ATAGGTGTATAACTAACACGCTCTGCTGGACTTTAGAGCAGCTTTTAATTGGTCAGTGGTGCGTCTAGTTCAGTTCCTCAGAATAGCAGCGCTCCAACAATGAGCCTAAACACACCTCCTCTATAGACCAGCACACATGAGTCCACACAGTGACGCAAATGGATTCACTATTAAAACAACATGGAGCAAAACATGAAGATTACTGATGCGCTGGTCTGAAAATAGCAACAAATCACGCCAAACTCATCTTACGCCTTATTGCGCAGAGTGTATGATAGAGTCCTAGTTAAGAAAAGCATCATTTATATATCATGTAGCTCTGCATCACTGTGTCCATTTCCGCTCTTTATACCGTGCATTTTAATTGATCTCAACTGACTCTAAATAGTGAAGCACAGAAAACACTCAAGCATGTCCACACACTGAACACACTCACACACATCACGTGTTTCCACATCACGTACAGATGATAGTTATCAAACGCTTGTACTTTGAAATTAAAAGTTTAATTTTGTGTTGTTGTAAACTTTCTCTTATGCCGAGTTCAGACTGCATGATGTTCACAGTAGTGGTGTCACAGATGTGTTCACACTGCATGACTATCTGGGCTAGTGTTCTGTCTCTGCTGTGTTTACTCTGCAAGATGGATCAGCGACAGGGAGTTTCACACTGCAGGACTTCAACATAGGAAGAATCGCCAACAACTCTATCCAAACTACGTCTCACACCCAAACACACGCAGTATATCTTCTGTTATTAACTACATAAGGAGAAAGAAGCCTTTAATGGGGGAGAAATGTTCATATTTGCTCTCCTGGCTTTGAAGGGAATCAGCAGTTTCTCCTCAACTGTTTTATTGTTTGAGCGGGTTGAGTTGTGATATTGCTCTCATGACACGTCAAACAGACACGGGGGCTCCTGCCACATTTACACTCATTTTCCCTCCATTTCTTGTGTCTGAATAAACTGAAGATGAGCTTTTACCTTCTCCTCATCCTCCTGCTGGCCTGATGGTACCCACACTAGTGAATGCTGCTCTCTGATTGGCTGATCGCTGATGTTATTTTCAGTCAGAACTCATGTCACACGGCATGATTTTAATCACCGACAGCTCCAGATATTCAGCAGCCAAATATCTCCCGGGCATCGGCGACTCATCGGCGATTCTCTCAGATGGCGTCTTTGATAGTTCTTATTGTGTGTTTGTCACTCGCGGGAACGAGCACCGATTCGCCTGTGATTTCAGGCATCTGTCGGCGATTTCTCAAAACCTGTCGGCGAGTCAAAATCGGGGCTAAAATCATGCAGTCTGAACTCGGCATTAGACTCACCTTTGTTTATCGGCACCAGCAGGTCCAGAGTCTTCTGCGACAGATGTGGCCAGATGAAACTGATCTCTTTCTGTAACTCCATGTCCAGCTGGAGCCGATCCTCACCCCCTGATAGGAGACAAGTAAGAGATTACTGGAAGAAATGATTGCTATACTTTTAAGATGCATTAATGAAATTAACAGTTGGATGTGCCCAGTGATGGAAAGAGCACTGAAGAATCATACTCAAGTAAAAGTACCATTACTTGGCCAAAAATGTAGTGCAAGTAAAAGTGTCTGTAGTAAATATTACTCAAAGTATGAGAAAACAGTAGACCTTTTAGAAGTACTCAAGAGTAGTGAGTACTGAGTATTACACTGTAGAGAAGCTGATGCGTTTACAGAATGTTACATTTACACATCCCTGCACAAACAACATGTGGTGTGTTCTTCCTATTTTCATTCGTTGTTTCCAGCCTTCCTTCATTCATTTGTTCGTTTATTCCTACATTAGGTGCTTTTGTTCATTCAATCGTTCATTCCTTCCTTCCTTAGTTTGTTCAGTCCTTCCTTGAATTCTTCCTTCATTCGTTTGATCCTTCCTTCTTTCCTCCCTTCACTTGTTCACTCATTCTTTCTTTCATATTTTTGTTCCGTCCTTCATTAGGTCCTTTGATCATTCGTTCGTTCCTTTTTTCCTTCCTTAGTTTGTTCAGTCCTTCCTTGAAGCCTTCCTTTATTTGTTTGGTTCTTCGATCCCTCCTTCCATTCCTTGTTCGGTCCTTCCTTCTTTTTGGCCCTTCCTTCCATTCTTCATTCGTTCCATTTAGTGCTAGTTTAAGGCTGTTTGGTGATTTCAGTCCTCATACAGTCGACATCCATCATTTTCAGTCACATGCAGTCTATAAACAGTCTCTGGATCATTGCGTGTGCAGATTTTGAACATCTTCTTGGACATTTTTAATGTTTCCCAAAGGTTTGCTGCGTTTATAAAGCGCCCATGTCTTGAGGTTGTTCAGTATGATGTGATTTACTTTCTATGTGTGATTTAATTGGACAGGAATCACAGGACTGATCTTTCTACTGTAGACAATGACCATAGACAAGACAGAAATACAGTAGTGACTGCAGGATGAAGGACAGTAGTGGAGGAAAAGCACTAAACATGTGCTCAAGGGGAAGGAAAAGTCCACATCTTTAAAACTACTCAGTAAAGTACAATTCTTGAGAAAAACTACTCAATTACAGTAGTCTGAGTATTTGTAATTAGTTACTTTACACCACTGGATGTGCCAAAACTTTCCTCAGCTAAACAAAGAGAAAACTGAAGTCATTGCGTTTGGGAACAGAGATCTCAAGGTGAATGCGAACCTTGGCTCTAACGGTCAAACGATAACAAATGGATTTTGGTGTGACTCTGGAGTCAGATCTGAGTTTCAGTAGTCATGTCATATCAGTAAATCAGCATACTATCATCTCAAAAACATTGCAAGAATTAGATTCTTTGTTTCTAGTGAGGACTATTCATGCTTTTATCAGCAGCAGGGTGGATTACTGTAACGGCCTCCTCACGGGCCTTCCCAAAGACACAGTCAGACAGTTGCAGCTCATCCAGAACGCTGCGGCCAGGATTCTGACCAGAACCAAGAAATCAGAGCACAAAAGACACAAGGAAGTGGTCTTTGACCCAAGAAGTGTATCTAGACATAGGCCTATGATCATCAAAGACAAATGGGTTCCTATTCAAAAAACAGCCACGAAAATCATAGGAATAAAACAATAGGAGCCCATACAGACTCTATAAGGAACAGGCGATCATGAGAAGAGCATTAAACATTAGTGCTGACTCCAAACATCCTCTTTTCAGTGAATATCAGCTGTTAGCATCAGGAAAAAGACTGAGAACGCCAGTGTGTAAAACCAATAGATTGAAGCTTTCGTTTGTTCCTACCTCGATAAAACTTTACCAAGAACAATGCATCTGTAGTATATTAGCACCTGACTCTGTTCCGTGTTTCATATATTTCATATTTATATATGCTCTCTTTTTGTAAACAATGTGTGCTCCTGATTGTTTTGTTTGTTTTACTCGTTTTATCGTCTGATTAGAGCAATGTTGTAGCACTTTTTTTTTTTTTTTTTGGACAAATTTCTTCTCAGGGACAAATAAAGTTTATCTTATCCTATACTATTAGAGAAGAACAAACACCACAGTGGCAAATCATTTGCTGCAGTTTATCAGGAAGCGATGATTTTATTCTCTTTTGTTTCTCATTAGATGAAAACGCTGCTTTATTTGCAAATATTTTTAATGCAATATTTCAGTTTTGCTCATAAATCTATTTCACATCTCTGGAAACACAGCTACTCGTGATTTCCGAGGATTCTGTCATGTTCTCCTGTATTTATTCTCCTTTATTTAGCCGTCTAGTGACAGACTGTCGTCTCAGCCCTGATATCTGCATGAAATCCCTCCGCTCCTGTTGTGTTTTTCTTTCATTCCTGCCACTGTCTGTTCACTCAGATGTTGACTCCAGCCTGCTCCTCTGATCTCCAATTCTGAACTGTTTTCTAGATTAATTCATCTTTATTCCTATAGTGCGTTTATGATGCAGACTGTGTCCAAGCAGCTCAACACACATGATGTTCTGGTCAAGTAAAGCAGTTGAAGTTCAGTTCAGTGTAATGCAAATATGACTGCTGAAGGATTACCCAAATCTTTCATTTCTCCATGGACTAGCCTGCTGGTTTACACTGTTGGCCTTGTTTTTGAGCTCTGCCTGGCCCTGAACTGAGCAATTGGCAGGCAATCAGTAGTTATAAACTCTTCTTTTGCCTTGTTTTGTGCTTCAGTAAATAGCTCTGCAAGTGAATTACCTCCATTTGACTTTACTCTTTTCCATGAGGCAACTAATGGCATTCAATACTAAAATGTTAATTCAAAAGAATCATTTCATTTTATTTCTATAGCACTTTTGCAATGTAAATTTGTTTCAAAGCAAATAGCTAACATAAATAGAGAAAAGAGAATAAAACCCCTCATAATATGCAGTGCTTCATTTGTGAATTGCGAGGTCCTGGAACAGATCGGGGTAACAGCTCTGGCATGTTACCTGAGGATGGAGAGGCGTCACGCACAAAAGTAGTAAGGTCAAGGGTTGGTGCGGGTGTTGGCACTGTATAGCGGAGGGGTGTCGCGGACGAAAGCAAAGAGGGTTGGGGAGTCGTGGAAGAAAGTGAAAGTGAACAGCGGACGGGAGAGGAGGGTGGTTGAAGAGGGGGATCGGTAAAATAAGGTGACGGTTCAGATTTCAGAGTTGCCGGATCCGGAATGTTCCTGCACAAATTAAGCCCTGATAATATTTTAGGTAGTGGAACAGTCCATTCCTCATGTCATAGCGTTATAAGTCACGACAAAGTCCCTTTAAGGCAAGTCATTGCACTCGGCAGCTATCTTTGAAAGGCATCTCGGGCAGTATGCTTAGGCATTGTGTCTGAATGAGAACGAAACGAGGCCCGCCACAGAAGAGACACACCTGTGGCGCACAGCTGCCTCAAGTCCCACCGAAGTTTGTTTTGTATTGTTTTTGTTTTTTTGGAGCTTCTTGTATTTTGCACTGTCCGGAGCCAGCATCTAAGCTTTTCACTCATCACACGTGCTGCTGATGATGTGACAATAAAAGTGATTGGGATTTTTTTTTTTGTTATTATTATGATTATTATTATTATTTATTTATTTATTTATTTTATTTTATTTTTATTTATTTATTTTTTATTATAAGACATTGTTTTACTTTTGCTTTCAGTTTGACGGCAGTCTCCGCGGGGAGCTGCTGTGCATTTGTTTTATTTTCTTAATAAGACTATTTAAAACTGCGTCGGTTCTCTGCCTCCTTCTTCCCGGCAGCCAGGTGGCTGTGAAATTATTACAATTAAATTCACCAAAATGGTTTGCCAAGCTCACGATTACATTACAGATTTGGAATCACCAATAAAATTGGTAAATGTAAGCAAGCATTTCAAAGCATTTCCTTGTCCTGCCTATCATGTTTTTGACCTCTGTTTATTGTTTTATCTTGTTTTTGACCAGTCACCTGCTTTTCTGACAATCCTTTAGACTACTTATATGCTCCAGTTTGCTCCTGTTTGACCATTGCCTGTCTGATCAATCTCTTAATAAAGCTGCACGTGGATCCTCACCTCTGTTGACGCATTACATTATACCATTTTAATTTATACACCTAATTATTCAGGGGGCCAATAATTCAGACTTTAACTTTATTTACAGTATATATGAAATATATGTATACGTAAGCACAGATTGTCAGTTCTGACCTCTAGCGATCTTGATTTCCAGTGCGGTGCGGATCAGAGACATCAGTGTGGATGTGAAGTGAACCGTCATGTCCTCGTCGACTGGCATATTCATCAGCACCAGTCTCTGCAAACAGCAACAAAACACGGTGTTAAATATTAATGATCTAAAACACAAGTGTCAAACTCAGTTCCTGGAGGGCCGCGGCTCTGCATAGTTTAGTTCCAACCCTGCTTTAACACTCTTAAGCCCGGGTCACACTGCACTTTCTCCCCATAGACTTCCATCCATATGCATGCGAATGCGGCAGACCGGAAATGCAAGCTCATGCGACAAGTTTGGCAGTTCGCTGCAGTGCAAAGTTCAAGCTTGGTGAACTCTGACCTGTGAAATCGCATCATGTGATTGCGTGAGACCAATCGAAGATCAAAACATGACCTCTCTGGACAGAAATTTCATATATGGTAGGGATGGGCGGATCGATCCTGAATGTATCAAAAGGATCGATCCTTTAGTAAAAGTATCGATCTTTTCTGGGGGTTTTCTTACTGAGTAAAATATCTCAATAATTATAGCGCCACATATTATATAAATATTTACTTAAATAGGAACACGAATGGGAACTATAATATCCTTCCGCTGTATCTCCACTTATGGGTCAGCGTTAGCTGACGGCTCAGTAGTACAGACACCACACACACACACACACACACACACACACACACACACAGACCCAGCGCAGGTTGTAAAACTTTGGCAGTTCAATACAGACAGCCAGTTTATATTGTTTTACCTGATATATTCATATTAACACACTGATGCACACTCTGCAAATATAATATGCTGAGGGGGAATCATTATATATGATTCTTTGTAATTTTAATATGCCAAAGCTGAGGGGGAATCCTACTCTAAACTCTGTCATTTATGTAATTTGTGTAAATTGGCATATATCAGATTTCTGTTACATTCACAGGGTTCAGAATAATAGACTGTAGCCTACTCAAGTAAAGACTAAGTAGTTTAGTTTAAACAGTTTTAAATTTTTAGGTACACATAATAACTGAGAGAGATGTACTTTTTTAATTAAACAGGGTTTCTGCAGTGTATTATTTGTCGTCATATATGGTGCCATGCAATTTTAGTTCTGTTATTTTAATAAATGTAAAAAAGAATCATATGTTTTGTGTTCAATTGAATAATAATAATAATAATGTTGATTATAATAATAATAATTATAATATTATAATAATAATTATATTATAATAATAATTATAATATAGGTGATAACCATTTTATTTAATCGCTATAAAATATTTAATTAAAGTATTGGTATCGATATCGACGATACTTGTCTTGAAATACTTGGTATCGGATCGGAAACAAAAATATTGGTATCACCTATCCATATTATATGGAGCAATCGCTGGCTTTTTAAATCTCTTATATATATTCTAATATATATAATATAATCTCTAGTCATCTTGTTTAATCCCGTCCCTTTCCACAGCGCTGTTCGACAGGATTTCACAAGCACGAACTCTAGTGTGACTGCGGCTTTACCTGTAGGTTTCAAACAAGCCTGATTACTTTGATCAGGTGTGTTTAATCAGGGTTAAAGCTAAACTGTGCAGAGCTGTGCTGAGTTTGACACCAGCCGTCTGAACTGTAAGGATTATTTGCGCTAACATTTGCAAAGCATTTACCTTGTAGGCAATTTTTGCAGGACATTTCTTTCCCAGCCCAAGAGGTGGAGACATGTGGGTCAGCATCTCGTACATGGCATTATAGTGAATTCGGCCACTGGAAGAGGGAAAAATACATATATTTAAGCATTTGATTTATTCATTCATCTGATTTGCTAAAAAACATATTAACAAATTAATTGAGGAACAAAAAGGTTTTCTGCAGGCTTCACCGAGTCAAAATCAAGACATATTTAAAGACTGTCAGGGTTCTGCCACTCCTGTCTAGTTAATTCCTGTTTTTTGTGGCAGAGTCCGGACACTAGCTCTGTCTAGTCCTATGTGTTGTCATTGTGTCTCTGTATGAGCGCCATTTGTGGGCGCGCTCGGACCTTGTGCGCTCCCGCGTGATGCGGACGCGCGGGGCCTGGGCGTGTTCGCGATTGCGCGCTCTTGTCCTTGTGATTTGTTTGTCTGCGGCATGCGTTTCATTTCCCAGCGCCTTCAAGGCTAGTCGGGTTCTGTTTCGGGTGGCGCTGGGTTGAAACATGCACGCTGCATGTGTGAGCGCACGGTAAGATGTTTTCATTTTGTCGTGCGCTTGTGTCTCGCGTTCAGTCCTCTGTTGTTGTGTTTAGCACGTGGTGTGTGTGTTTACAGCAGACAGGTGTGTTTACACACACACCGCGTGCTTGTGTTGTCATGTGAGCACACAGTTAATGAGTTCTCTCATTGGCTGTGTGTTCTAGTCTTGTGTGAGTGCGTGGCTTGTGTTGTCATGCACTCTCCTGTCTATTGTCTAGCCCCCCCCTCCTTGTTAACCCATTATTAGTCTATTATGTTCACCTGTTTGTCTGTTAATCATGTATGCTTTAAATTCTCCTCATGTCTGCTGTCCTGTGCCAGTTTGTCATCTATCGTCGTTTCATGTTGATCATCTTGTCTTGGTGTGTCGAGCCCTGTCCTGTCCAGTCCTGCCTTTTTTCCCAGCCTGCCCAGTAAAGTTTGTTTTTGCCTTTTTAATGAATGTTTCCCCCCTCGGGGTTGTTTATTTTGCTGTTTGTTTTATTTTATTATTAATAAATACTCATTTTATGTTGCAATTGAGTCCTCGCTCCTTTTCCCCAACAAGGATAGCTTAAAATGTTTATTAATGTTAAATGTTTACACCCCACACAGACCTCTAGTTAACCATCCCAGCCTCAGAATAAACGCTTATTGGTTTCCAGAATAAATTGTACAATTGGTTTCCACCTTTTGCGTTGTTGTTTGGGCATCAGTACTTTTATATTATATTCTAGAGTCTGGATGCCTAAATATGGCTTCATTCTTGTTTCTGTCAATGGCAAAAAGCACTTTTAGTTCCTACTGCTGAAAAGAAACCTGAAGGAAAAAAAAAACCCTCTACTGTTCATGACTGTGGAGATGGTGAAAGCTGGGCTTTGACTCTTTGCAGTGCTTTGCTTTCAGGTCAAAGATTTTAGCAGCACTCTCTCTTATTGCGTCAAAGGAAAAAAAACAGATACGCACAAATATATTACTGTAAGCATCTTATAGAAAATATTAATTTAAAAGAGAGATCTGTGGGGGGTGAACTCAGTTATACTGAATAATTACTGCATAGTAAGTATGCTCAAATTACAGTAGTTACAGTAGATGATGTTTGTGTGTAGATGATGTGTGTGTGTGTGTGTGTTTACCATGCTGCTCGGTCATATTCCCCCCAGATTCGTACAAACTCATCTAGATGGTGAGGGCCAAGAATGGAAGAGTCTCGTGTCAGATACTCAAAGTTGTCCATGATGACAGCCACGAACAGATTCAGCATCTTGGGACAAAATAAAAGTGCAAAATTTGGGATGCTAGACAAAGTGGACGTTGCGCATTTCCTGAATTCTCTCTTCAAAGTTTTATGACAGTGTTAAATTGTGGGTGATCAATGCAAGAAAAAGTCAACAAATCGCTTTAAAAACACGGAGTTTGATATTTGATATTTATTCACTGGGAAATGAGATGTACCATCTCATTTTCAAGGGGGTCCCAAAGTTAATCACAATCACATAATAAAACACCAAAGGACAAAAACAAGACATAACTAACACAACATCTAAGACACATAACATTTTAAAAAATAAAGGGGAGGGAAGGGGGAAATGGTTTACTTACGTAAGTCAAATAATCGCTTTAAAGAAGCAATGGGTTTACTCACTTTTTTTAAGTAAAGCCAACAAATTGATTGAAAAAGGCAGCAGGTTTACTCAAATATTAAGTAAAATCAACTAACTGGTCCACTTAGAGTAAACCCTTTGCTTTTAAAGTCAACTAACCACTTTAAAACAGAGGGTTTGCTCACTTTTTAAAGTAAAGTCAACTAATTTGTCTTACTTATTTTTAAAGAGCCCCTATTATGCATTAAAAAAGGTCATAACTGCAAAAATAAAATTAAATAAAATTAAATTAAATTAAATTAAATTAAATTAAATTAAATTAAATTAAATGCACTGCTTTAATGCACCCCTGCATTGGGCTCACACATACACTCTGCACTCTAAGCCATGGTGGGCATTTCTCTCTGTCTCACGCTGAACGCAGTCAACCAATCACAACAGACTAGGTCATCGGACCAATCACAGCGGATTAGCATCGCGCTATGGAAGGGTTCACATGAATCGCTGGGATAATTAAGTAAAAATAAATGCATATTATAAGACAATGAAAGTGTTTTTTGACCTCGCATGCAGATCAGACTGTTGTTGGAGACCCCCAAAACCAAAATATGACCCATTTTAATGCATAATAGAGGCTCTTTAATGAATGTACTGTAGTTTTAATCTTTTTTTATTTATTATAGTGGTACAGTCTACCCCATACCCTCCAGGCATTTCAGAATCGAGAACAAAATACGAATGAAACCTTACCAGAAATGAGCTGAAAAAGATGAAGGAAACAAAATAGAAATATGCGAAGTCGGTGCCGCAGCCGCCCTCGTGGTCTGGAGAGGTGAAAGGTGGTGCTACTGAAGGGTCCGGCTCACACTCTTTACCCTCCAGACACGACAGCATGATCTCCTGCCACGACTCTCCTGTGGCGCTTCTGAACAGCACAGAAAAAATAACCAAACACAGGAGAAACACGTCAAACAAACAGCTCATCCGCAAAATTATGACGCATTCGCACTCTCCAGCGAATCATGGGACTCATTCCAGAATCGCGGCTACATTTCAATCATTTTCCATCCGTACACTGGCTGCATAACTTACAGCAAACTTATTAATGCTTAAATCTGATAGAGAACATCTGATTATGTTAGTAATTGTTGTGAAACTCTTGGAGTAAATTGAGTGGACATGGAGTAAATGGCTGGCTTTCTCCACAACCACAATATAATTATTCATAATTTAACATTTACATAATTATAGAGGTTATGCATAATTGAGAGAACATGTTTGGCAACCTTATATTCCATTTGATTTTATTGATAAATTTATGTGGAGTGGTTCATTTTTATTATTTTTATTTAATATACTTTATGTATGTATATATACAATATACATA
>CAIGQQ010028950.1:0-11134 GCA_903798035.1 Danio albolineatus | reverse complement strand
CTAAGAGCTGAGAATTTCCTGCAGATTTCATAAAGAGAAAAGAAAAGTCAGAAAGGAAAAAGCTGCTCAGATGGAGAACGTGAAGGCCCTGTGTTGTTTATTGTAAATAAGTAGTTTAAACCAGGGGTGCCCAAACTTTTTGTTATGAAGGGCCAAAAAACAAACTTGATTGAGGCTTGTGGGCCGAAGGTAAACATAGTCGCCACGACTAACTTCCTAATTTATTTAATAATATTCAAAAATGACTAGAAAACATAGCTTTATATTAATTAATACAGCATTTTTTACATTTTATAATAAACTTATTACAGTAAAAACAAAACAATCTCATTTATAACAGAAGTACACTAGTTGTTGCCTTGATTTGCTCGCCTGTCTTCTGCATTGTCCTCTATTTGTCGAGTGACAATATTTACAGTTTTAAAAAATCTGATTGATTTACAACATTAATTGAAACATTTAATTTGAGTTTGGGGCGACACGGTGGCGCAGTAGGTAGTGCTTTCGCCTCACAGCAAGAAGGTGTAATATAATATAATATAATATAATATAATATAATATAATATAATATAATATAATATAATATAATATAATATTCATTCGTTCATTTTCTTGAAATGTCGGCTTAGTCCCTTTATTAATCTGGGGTCGCCACAGTGGAATGAACCTATAATATAATATAATATAATATAATATAATATAATATAATATAATATAATATAATATAATATAATATAATATCGACATGGTGGCGCTGTAGATAGTGCTGTCGCCTCACAGCAAGAAGGTTGCTGATTCGAGCCTCGGCTGGGTCAGTTGGCGTTTCTGTGTGAAGTTTGCATGTTCTCCCCGTGTTCACGTGGGTTTCCTCCGGGTGCTCCGGTTTCCCCCACAGTCCAAAGATATGCGGTACAGGTGAATTGGGTAAGCTAAACTGTCCGTAGTGTATGAGTGTGCAGAGATGGGTTGTGGCTGGAAGGGCATCCGCTGTGTAAAACAAATGCTGGATAAGTTGGCGGTTCATTCCGCTGTGGCGACCCTGGATTAATAAAGGGACTGAGCCGAAAATGAATGAATGAATTTGAGTTTGCTTTTTTGAAGCTCAACAATAAAATACCAAAAAATGTTCCATCAAATTAGAAATGATAATCTCTGTGTTTCTTGCCCCCATTCTCACTCTCTTCTCAGATGGGCCAAATCAAAGGTTACAATGGCCCAACTTTGGCCCGCGGGCCCTACTTTGGGCATCTCTGGTTTAAACAAATGGCATTTCTATTCAGTGTAAGCGCCCATAAGACCCATAAAATCAAGAATGTTCTCAGCTGCTTGTTAGAAGATCTCTCTTAAAAGAGTCCAAAAAGGCCGAAGCGCAGCAGTGACAAAATTTCCGCCTTTCCTCTTCCTGAAGTTTGGGCCCGTCTCTTTCATGGCCGTGTTCTTTTCTGGATCTCATATACTCTTACACCATTTCCACCTACTTTGTTTATGAGGCTTTGATCCACAATATTCTAGGCTAAGTTACACCCATGCACTGCAAGGTGAACCTGTCGGCATTGTTCCCAACGGGAACCCAATACTCGTGGAGCCTTTCCTCTCTCCTCTCAAAAAAACGTCTCTCTTTAGTAACAGAATTCTCCAAAGATGCTGAACAAAAGGTCACGCACAAAGACACAATTTTATGCTCCTTTAATGAGTCAAATTTGCTACCTCTGCACTCACTTAAAGATACTTTGGTAGATAACGGCGCATTATCAAAACCCCTCGTCAATAAAGGGTGTAACTCGCTGAATGCTGTTAAAGTGTAAATGCACCACGTGGGCGACCCGTGTGTATATATATGCGTTTAGATATCTATGTACATCTTTCGGCCTAATCTTTTGATGTTTCCTGTTTATGAATGGACTGAAAGCTGCACATTGTAAGGAAGAATAAAGAGCCGCGGAGGTGTCTGCATTATATCTGTTAAAGAGACTCTCAGAGACATGAATGTGGGGCACTGATTCATTGTGTCCTCACGGTTGCCTCATTCAGACTTTCATGGAAGCCTTTTGTCCTAAATCTTAAGATCCGTCCATTTGAATTCACCTCCGACAATGCTCTGGTAGATGCTTAATATGCGTTTGTGGACCAGGCGGCTTGGCTTTGGTTTAATCGCTTTCATAAATGGATGATTTGGACGGGATTTGCTGGATTGCTTATTTATTTATTTCAGCTTTTTTATACAATCGATATCTCATTGCAGGGAGATATTGTAATGTGTAACCTTTACCCACTATGTTTTATTCATCTTCAGAGGAAAACGTGGGATGCAAGGGCCTGAACGACAATGAAATGTAATAATCAAAAGGCACAAATTAGTTTGGCTGCAAATTCATTAGTTCTGGCTGCAGTGTTTTACCAGAGATGATGAGTGTGAAGCTTCAAAATGCCTTGGAAATTCAGTCAGGATTTCTTTTGTTCTACATCGAGAGCCTTCATGGGCTCAACATAATCATATAAAGGTGTCTAGGACAGCTTTATTAAATATTAATGCCTGATAGTATGATGTCAAGGTTGGTGGATGATAAAAACAACTGGAGGATTATAATAGCGGTTCTGACCAAACAATATATTAGGTCATGTTTGACCTCTTTTATAGATTAAAAACCACCAAATTTGAGAACAGAAAAGCTTTACATTGATGTATGGTTTGTTAGGTTTGTAAATGAAACATTTGATTGAGATACAACTATTTGAAATCTGAAATATTGATAAATATTACCTTTATATATGTCCAAATTGAGCATATTACTAATTTGAAATTAAGTTTTGACATATTTATGATAGAAAATTTACTAAATATCTTCATGGATCTCCATGTTTGTTCCTCGCCACTGTCGCCACTGGCTTGCTTGGTTTGGGACTTGTGGAACTGCGCATCGATGGATTTGCTCTTCAGTGTTTGGACTTTCAGCAGTGAAAATTAAACCACACTGAACTGAACTTCAACTCTGAAAACTGGACTGACACAGTTTCAGTTTACTAGTACTTTTATGTTAAGCTGCTTTGACACAATCTACATTGTAAAAGCGCTAGAGAAATAGAGATGAATTGAATTGAACATGATTTGTACTTAATAATCTACTGATTTTTGCATAAAATAAAAATCAATAATGTTTGATTATTGATTGATCTATTTTTTGAATATATTTATTATCTGTTTTTTGTCCTGTCTCTGTAATTCTGTTGCACTGTAGAAGCTCTGTCACGAAAACAAATTTCTCGTATGTGTGAACATACCTGGCAATAAAGCTCTTTCTGATTGTGATTCTGATGCTTGCAGTGTATACTTGGCTACACTACATAAGGCTGGTTCTGTGGTCACAATAAAATAAATAATATAACATTTCTTTCCAATTAAAATTTGGTCATTTAGAGATTCTTTATTTCCAGAAAATGACAATGGGCAGAAATAACAAATGTTTTTATGTTTTCAGACTGAAAATCAGGGTTATTAATCCATATATTAATAATATGGTAATTAATCCATATATTAATCCATATATTGATTTCTTAACTCCTATGAAGAAAAAAGAAAACTAAATGATATTGTGCTGTCTAAAAATTAATAAACACCATTTTTTTGCAAATTACACCATATTTAACTATAATATGAACGGTATTTTACTATAGGACAGTTATGCAGTATGTTACTGTATTTTTAAAGTTGCATTGTGAAAATGACTATATTTCACAGCAAAGATATACAGTACTGTAAATTAGGACTGCACAATATATAGTTTCAGCATCGATATCAAAATGTGTGCATCCGCAATAGTAACAGATACTACGCAATAGTAATAGATATGCAATGTTGAGTTGGGATTATAAGTGGGCAAAGAGTCACAGTTCAGAACACTACATTTGTGGAATTACTGCAGTTTAGCCATAATGGAGTCAAATTGTATCATCTGCATTCTTTTAAAGCCTGAGAGAGATTTAAGCATTGAGGAACAAGACATTTTACCAATTGGAAGTTTAATAAAGAATAATTGTGTTAAGTTATTTATACATCAAAAATGTTGTAGTGTAGTTTTAACATTTACAAAACCCTAACACAATACCTAAGCTACCTTATTATCTATTAATAAGGAACAAATTAGGGTCCCACTTTATATTAAGTGGCCTTAACTAATATGTACTTACACTGAAATTAATAATTCATTACTATGTACTTATTGTGTAAATGCATGTTTTTACATTGTACTTATGCTTGATTAAATACCTGTATGTAATTACATCTGAAATTAATTTCTGTAGCTACATTTGTAAATACACTGTTTACCCTCACTTACATCTTAACTCACCCTTAAACCTACTGATACCACCAAACTTGTCTTTAACCCTACCCCTATCCCAACTCAAGAGCACTACAAGTGTTCTCAAACACATTATGAACACAGTAAGTACATTGTGTTTATTTTTTGATGCAAGTACATAGTAGTTAAGGACACTTAATATAAAGTGGGACCCAAATGGGGAAGTTTATTGAAGCAAAAGTCATAGTTAAGGGTTTACCAGTATGTGACTATAAATTCTTTACACGTAGTGCTATTCAATCTTTTGGTGAAATTGTATACATTCATTATATTGCAATAGATATTATTGCAGAAAAAAATTATATCGCAATGTCAGATGTTTCCAATATCGTGCAGTCCCACTGTGAATACATATACGGTCACACTTTATTTTGATGGTCCGTTTGTTGAATTTAAGTTACATTGCAACTAATTCTCATTAGATTATAAACTGTTAGGTTAGGGTTGGGGTTAGGGGTAGAGTAAGTTGCAAAGTTTCTTATAGTCACTTAAATGTCTGTTGTATGTCAGTATTAAGTAGACAGTCTACTAATACTCAATTGGACCATCGAAAATTGGTGTATGCAGCTGATAAGTGCTGTAAATGTAAATACAGTACTCTTGCTGATTTACAGTCAGTTACTGTAGATTCTACAGGAAATTGTTAACAGTGTAATATTCAAGAGTTCACACTTAGCTGAAGATTGATAAAGCGTATTTGGCATGCTGTCCCGGGAGAGAGCCCTGAGCTCAGAATATCCTTGAGCCCGGGGCTCCCTCCTGTTTAAAGGGCGAGAGGAGAGTTTGAGCTCAGGTGAGTCTCGAGAACTCCCCCTGCTTGTGAACGTGCTGAGATATATCTGACTAGAATTGCCTTAAGAGGCCATTTAAAGTAGTCGATTTACTTTGTATGTTTTTGGACAGTGGGAGGAAACCGGAGGACCCGGGGAAAACCCACGCGAGCATGGGGAGAACATGCAAACTCCACACAGAAACGCCGACTAGCTCGGGGAGAGGCTGAACCATCGGCGTTCTTGCTGTGAGGCAACAGTGCTAACCACTGGGCCACCGTGCCGCCCTAGCAGAGAAGGGGAGGAGTTGGGGTGGAAGGGGGGATTCTTCAAGACAAAAATGACCGGAGTAGAAAGCTCTGGTAATTTATAGTGTATCAGGATTCATCTGATTGGTGTATTGTGCTGAGCTGATGTGGTACCAGCCGTGTTCAATCATAAGCATGTGATCCTCTCGAAATTTAGTTTAGAAATAAACCCCACTTAATTTTGTCATTTTGTACTCTGTGTAACCCCCCACCAAAAAAACCCCCCAAAAAACACAGAACTACAAATACAAAATCCCAAATTTTTGAGCATTTCCAATGCTATCTCACGGCAATTCGTAACTTTTTATTTAGTGGCTAATTCATATGAATTCGTACGATGAAATTCGTACAATTCAGTACGATTTGCTCATCAACCAATGACGGTTGTGTTTAAGGGTGGGGTTGGGAGCCACGCCTCCTTTTTTAAATCGTACTTTTTCGCACGACTGAACTCTGAATTCGTACGAATTAGCCACTAAACTGGCAAAACGTAAAATACTTACGTTTTCTCGTGAGATCAGGCTGGCATTTCCAGTAAGTCTTTTAATTGTTTCTTGATATAACTGTAATATTTTATGATATTCCTCCGACTTTTCAGTCATGCCTTTGCCATTACACAGATAACAGAAGTCTACTCGGCATTATGTATGCATTTTATACATATATCATCTATTCTTTATCCACAGGTGAACTTTCAAAACAATTCCCCCATATGTGCTTTGTTTTTTTTTGTATCATTATTGAATTACCTCTTGTGTGTGTGTAAAGCAAAGTATGTCACAAAGCGTGCACAAATTTGTAGCTTGTGCTTTGAAAGAAACACATCAAGTCATGTATAAAATGTGCTTTTATTTCTCCGAAAAGCCACATCTCTTAGCATCGCTCGCTCTCCTGGGAACGAAGACCTCGGCGAGACCTCTTTCCCTTCAGTGAAAAAAAAAAACAATAGCACAACCGATGCTGGTGTATTTTAAGGTTTTTTACTTAGCCTCGATCACCTCTGTGGCTCTTAGTGAGCCTTGACAGTGCTCGAAGCTCTCCAGGCGCTCAAAGCGTTCCCTACAGACCCGCGCAACATACATGATGCCATGAAAGCATGTAGAGTAGAGCTGCCGTGTCGACCTGTCAGTCAGGAGTCAGACGCCGCTAACAGTTGAAATGCTGGAAGTGTTCAAGCACACACACACACACACCGCTCTCGCTCTGTTTAACGCCAGGCTGCGTGTCAGAAGAGACTCCAGCGAACAAAAGCAAGCCGAGCCCACGTGTGTCACGCTAAAGCAGCTAATGCTCGCGTTTTATCTCCTGATAAAGCAAAATAAAGCATAATATGGATTAATAATGCATGCCGAGTTCACAGCACCCCCTGTCTTGTTTGTATCCGCGCGGTAAATACGTCGGATGATGTTTACAGAGGAAGCCGCGCACCTGGCTTTAAAGGTTAAATCAAATCCGAGTCAAAGAGGGGCGAACTTCAAGTCTGTCCCCTGAGGAAAGGCAGAAAGGTAAAGAGAATTAAGACGCATGCTGTTTCTGCTGGGGAGGAAACTTTTGCTGGCAACGACGACAGGCCCTGTCGATTCACACCCGCTGCAGATTCAATTCACATCTTTCCAGTCACTTCCAGCAGCCAAATGGGATAAACGTGCTGCCGGCTGTTTGCTGATTAGCTTCAGATATCAAATTTGAGGCAGGGTAAAATGCTGAAAAACACCTGCGAGTCAACTAGGCCAGAAAGCGTTTAGCTTCCTACAAATTATTTGCTGCGTCGACGGTTTTTAGTGATTTTTGTTTGGGGGGAAAACTGCTAAACAAGGCAATAAGGCAAAACATGGAGACAGGAAGTCAGATATGCAAAATGGCCTTTGGATGTGAGCATATTAGCATTTTGTTCAGCATTTTTTTGATCATCTTTCAATTATATTGCACACTATCTGAAATAAAGGTACAAACATGTACATATTTGTACCCTAAGAGTCCATATTGGAAGCTTCCTAGGTAGCAAAGAATTCTGGCCCAGATTTGGCATAAAGCTGGCACAGCAGGCATTCGTCTGGCACTGGCATACAGCATGGCCCACGTTCGGCAGAGGTGGCACCGTCTTACAGGCGGCACTCAAGACTTGGGCCAGATATCAAATGTATATTTGGCCCAGATGTTAAAAATGTACAGTTGAAGTCAGAATTATTAGGCCCCCCTGAATTATTATCCCTGTTTATTTTCTCCCCAATTTCTGTTTAACGCAGAGAAGATTTTTTCAACACATTTCTAAACATAATAGTTTTAATAACTCATCTCTAATAACTGATTTATTTCCTCTTTGCCATGATGACAGTAAATAATATTTTACTAGATATTTTTCAAGACACTTATATACAGCTTAAAGTGACATTTAAAGGCTTAACTAATTAGGTTAACTAGGCGGGTTAGGGTAATTAGGCAATTTATTGTATAATGATGGTTTGTTCTGCACACTATTGAAGAAAAATTAGCTTAAAGGGGCTAATAATTTTGACCTTAAAATGGTTTTAAAAGAATTTAAAACTGCTTTTATTCTAGCTAAAATAAAACAAATAAGACTTTCTCCAGAAGAAAAAATATTATCAGACCTACTGTGAAAATTTCCTTGCTCTGTTAAACATAATTTGGGAAATATATAAAAAAGAAAACAAAAATCAAAGGGGGGCTGGCCCAGTTCAGGCCCAGTTATGGGTAGGGCCAGACAGAATCTGCAGATTTTTTTGCTATTTCTGCGGAAATTTTTTTTCTTCAAATCTGTGAATTTATGCGGAATGATTTTGGGAGTATCATAACTAAAAACAATATCTAAAATAATAAATATTAATTAATGTTTGCAATGAAAATCCATTTAGACCCACTTATTTGGTAAATCTTTCATATATCTACTATTGTCTACTAAAAGACAAGCCAAATTACTTTACAAACTGTATTGTAAATAAATCATATGAACAATTGTATTTTAGTCAATAATATTACAAAAAAAACGAACTGAATTAAAATGATTTACACACATTTACACAGTGAACACATAGACTCATTTGATAAAAATCTGAGGAATTTGCAGATTTCTGTGCCGCATATTCCATGTGGGCCTAGCTATGGGTTATTAACTTGGCTGAGACTTGGCCCAGATACAGTACATGTTTGCCCCTCGTATGGAAGCCAGACTTGGTCCAGTAATTTACTGTAATTCACTGTGGCATGTGGGCCAAGCAAATGCTGATTGTGTGGGCCAGATCTGGGCCAGAGAAATTTTGCTTTGTGGGTTAAATGTAAACATTAGTGTCTAAACTGTACATATTAGTAGCTAAAAAGTACAGAAATTGTGTTTTTGAAAAGCTTTTATTTCTGAGAAAACTAATTATGAACTGGTTTAAAGGTTTTTTTAAGGTTTAGCTTGCTTCAAAATATCTCCTTTTAATGGGGAAACGAGCAATATATTAGATTTGCTGAATGGCAGATGCGTCTCTGTGTGTGTGTGTGTGTGTGTGTGTGTGTGTGTGTGCGTGCGTGTGTGTGTGTGTGTGTGTGAATATTCAGCCTGATCTGATGAGAAAATGTGAGTGTTTTACGTTTTGTCAGTTTAGTGGCTAATTCGTACAAATTTGTACAAGTTCAGTCATAGGAAAGAGGCGTGGCATTGGGGGATGAGCAAATAGTACTAAATTGTACGAATGAGAATGTGGTGATCCCAGATTAATAAAGGGACTAAGCTGAAAAGAAAATGAATGAATGAATGAATGTTGGAATATGATTTGTATTAATGCTATGCATTTGTTATGCGTTTACATTGTTTTTCTCTGACAAAATAGACCCTTTTCACATTTCCAGGTTTCTCAGTAGAGAAAGTCGTCATAGTTGGGAGCGCAGTGAATGGGAGAATACAACAAATACTTTTTTTTACAATCTTGTTTGCTCAGATAATAAAAGAAAAACACCATGATGGTGTTATGACGACTTTCAGAAAAAGGAAAAAACATTGTGCTAGACTGATGACGGCAGCCAGAGGAGATAATAACGTCAAATTTACTCTCTCGTCCCATAGACACTGCATTAAAAATGCCTCACTAAAGCGGTAATTGTTTTTTTTTTGTCATTTGAAGCGAAGATGATTTACTACATACATATAAATGTTCATACAACTTTTAAAGGATCAGAATATTAAAAACTATCAAGGATTTAAGATTATGTTAAACATGTTATAACAGACTTGTGAAAAAAAATCCATTGGTTTTAACAAAACGTGTTGTTTTTTTAGGGGGGTTTTATGGTAATCAATTAACCTGTTTTCCATATATGTAATTTTTTGCAAATCAAATGAAATGCATTGATTTTTCATTTGAAGAAAACAAAGAAACAAAGAAAGAGTTCCTTCTTTTTGTCTCTACTTTTTCTTTCCCTGGTCAAAATATATGAAACAAAACATGTTTTGAGAGGGGAATATTATTTCCACCGGTAATCAATTTCTATTTTTTATTTGATTTATTTTTGTTGTTACTGCAAGAAGTCTTAAATCACAATCCTGAAAGTGACATCGCTTTGGAGGGAAAACAACAGCATGAACAATAGTGAGTAAAATCATGGAACCATTTAAATATGAACATATTTTAATAACATAAGAGCAGAGTTTGCTTTGGTGGTAAAATCAGTAAGTAAATAACTCAAGTACAAGATGCTAAATTACATGATTACTATATCTGAGTTTAAGTGTCTGAGCATATTTACCTTTATATGAGTTTTTGGGAAGATTTATGAATTCCAGATGAAGAAACTGAAGTTGAATGATTGATTAAATGACCTATATTTTACTCATAACCCCAACTAAAGTGGAAAAATTTCACTGTTCGACACGTTCACTTAAGCTGATTGTTCTGTGAAAATGCCATAAAACGATACCCAATCAGAAATCAGCCCATATTTCAAATTCAGAAGCATTTCTCCACGAGTTACACATTTATTTCTGCTCCAAACACAAAACAACAAGTACACACGAGTGCATGCTTTTATATTTATTGCATATTTAGCCCGTGCTACAGCTCAGCGAACAAAATCATCATAAACAATAAACACAGTTCTTTTGCGCGGTCTCTGTGATCAAAGCTTTGGCAGTCTAATCTAACCAATTAATCCATTTATCAGCGGCTCACTAACAAACATGCCCTCCATATGCTGTTTCCAGCGCGCGCTCTTCCTCACAGCAGCTCAGGAAAAGTAGGACAGCGATGTGTTCGCCACAATCACGTCCTTGTTCATTCCCTTACATTTTTAAATCAGTGGGAAATGAGTCAGAGCCTATACGATCTTTTCAAACTTCTACACATACACACACACATGCGCGCAGGAAAACAATACATGTGAAATTGGGGGTAAAAGGTTTTTGAACGCAGATGTTGCATTTCACTGTTTAATTTAAAGCTCGGTGAATTTTTTTCACAGTTTTTTTCACCTCTGTGGTCCCGGTACACAGTGCCGAGCTGACAGCACTTATTTTAAGCATTTACTTGGTGTGTGTGTGTGTGTGTGTTTTCACGGCTGCATCTTCATCTTTCTGTCTGTTAATAATGTAGAGTTCACACATCAGAATGATCTTCACGTTCTCCATCTGAGCAGGTTTTTCCTTTCTGACTTTTCTTTTCTTTTCTCTTTATGAAATCTGCAGGAAATTCTCAGCTCTTAG
>CAIGQQ010028946.1:24944-38104 GCA_903798035.1 Danio albolineatus | reverse complement strand
AATACATTTTATGCCCGCTTTGAGTCCTCCAGCATCAACAGAGTGCATAGACGCACACAAACCCAAACTTCTCAACCTCCCCTCCCCCCTCCTGCAGTGACACCAGCTGCAGTACACAAAGCACTGAGAAAAATCAACCCCCGCAAGGCAGCCGGACCTGACAACATCACAGGACAGGCCCTCAAGGCTTGTGCTACAGAGCTGGCTGATGTTCTCACCTCCATTTTTAACCTTTCCCTTAGTCAAAGCTCTGTTCCAACTTGCTTCAAAACCACAACCATCGTCCCCCTTCCTAAGAAGAGCCCTCTGACCTGTCTGAATGATTACAGGCCAGTAGCACTCACTCCAATCATTGCCAAATGTTTTGAGAGAGTCGTGCTACCCCTCATTCAGAGCAGTATACCAGACACTTTGGACCCCCTGCAGTATGCATACCGGACCAATAGGTCCACCTCAGATGCCATTGCTGCTGCACTTCATACTTCTCTCTCTCACCTGGAAGGTAAAGACACCTATATTAGGATGCTCTTTATTGATTACAGTTCCGCATTCAACACGGTTATTCCTCATAAACTCACTCACAAGCTGTCTGAACTCGGATTACACTCCACACTCTGTGACTGGCTCTTAGACTTCCTCACTGGCAGACCGCAATCTGTCAGGATTGGAAATAAAAGCTCAAGCACCATCCTCACCAACATCGGCACCCCACAAGGATGTGTTTTGAGCCCCATCCTCTACACTTTATTCACACATGACTGTGTCGCATCCCACAAGAACAACACCATCATTAAGTTTGCGGATGACACTGCAGTGATAGGACGTATTACTGGGGGAGATGAGGCAGCTTATAGGAGGGAGGTGGCCAGTCTAGTGACATGGTGTGAGGACAACAACCTCACCCTCAACACGGACAAGACCAAGGAGATGATAGTGGACATGAGGAAGGAGAGGGGAACTCATCAGCCACTGTTTATCCATGAACTTGAAGTGGAAAGAGTGAGCAGTTTTAAATACTTGGGGGTCCACATCAGTGAGGACCTCACCTGGACAACGAACACCACCCAGCTGGTCAAGAAAGCACAACAGCGGCTTTACTTCTTAAGGAAGCTGAGGAAACTTGGTCTGTCATCTAAGATCCTCAGCAACTTTTACAGCTGTGTGATTGAGAGCATCCTGACCAGCTGTATTACTGTGTGGTATGGCAACGCAACCATAAAGGACCGCAAACGTCTGCAGAGAGTGGTGAGGACTGCAGAGAAGATCATCGGGACCCCACTGCCTTCTCTGCAGACTATCTACCATCGCAGAGTCCACAAGAGAGCTGCCTCCATCCTGAAAGACCCCACACATCCACAACACAGATTATTCACACTCCTGCCCTCAAGGCGGAGGTACAGGAGTGTGAGATGTAGGACTGCCAGACTTAAGAACTCTTTTTTCCCACACAGGAAAAACACAAGAGTAATTTTTCCAGAGTTATATTCTTTTAACTCAAAAATAGTTGTTTTTGCTCTATTTTGAGTGTTCAGAGTAAAATGTGTCCGTAGAGTGGGAGCAAAATTACAGAGTAAATGTGACAATCCTGCCAGAGTACTCATGGACCATTAAGGGACAATGAAAACAGCATAAAATTTGTGGACATTTCAAGAATTTAAGTCCTATGAGAAATACACAACAATATAATTTAAAAGAGACTACAGTCATACAGCCAGTTGTGAAATGTCACCTATAATGAAGACCTAACAATTGACAGATTTATGAATGAAAGCCATTCTCTTCAAATTTGGGTTGAACTTTATAGACGCTCCCTAAACATACATAGTCATTATACAGTTAAATTAATTGTTTTAAGCGTAGCAAAACGGTGAAAATCTTGTAATGTTTGCAGTACAGATAACACCAATAGTATGTACTAATAAAAATATATCCACTTGACTGAAAAACGTGTGAAGGATGTGACGTTTGTGACTCCTCCCTAAACTGTTCTGCTCGATAAGTTTCTATTCTCCGCCATAACTTCGTCACGGCCATCGATCGCTGCTGCTTTCGGAGGAAAGATACGCTTCTGCTGGATGTAAAGTAAGTAAGGTTACAATTTCTTAACATTCATTTTAATAGTAATTGTATATACAAAATTATTTTCCGTTTTGGATATATTTTTCAACCATGACGGAACGTGTCCGAGTGACGCCTTTTTAACGGTCATCGGACGTTCAAATGTTTGGAGGGAACTTGAGACGTAGCGTTAAGACTTGTTAAAACTAAGATTAAGCTTGAATAATTGCTAGCAGTGAAACTAGTTAGGCGCCTATCAAAGGTTTGTCCACTAACGTTAAACTAGATGGTGAGCTGCTCGAGGCGTGGTCCACATGTAATTGACTCTATAACGAGCTAACGTTATGATGAAGCTAGCATTTAATTAATCGATGAAAGCCATTTGTACCTCATGTGTTCGAACTAAGAATAATCTTGAATCGATATCTGCGAATGTGTATATTATAAAAGTTATTTGATACCAGTGAAAATAGTTAGGTACCAATGAAATATCTGTCCGCTAATGTGAAACTAGACTACAGGCTGCTCGAGTTGCGAGCCACATGTACTTGACTCTATAAAGAGTTAACTTTATGTTAACGTTAGCCATTAATAAATAGATGACGGCCATTTTATGTGTTAGAACTAAGAGTAATCCTGAATCGATATCTGCTAATATTCTGATTATATACACGTTATCTGATATCAATGAAACCAGCTAGGTGCCTATCAAATGTTTGTCCACTACCTTAATGTGAATCTAGACGATGGGCTGTGGGCCACGTGTACTTTACTCTATAAAGAGTTAATGTTAAGTTACATTAACGTTAGTTGCTGATTTCATTGCAATCTGAATTCAGAACGTGGATGTTTCAGTTCAGCTTTTTTGGAAACACTAATGATATGAAAATTGATTAACTTCAGTGTAGTTTGCATGTAGTTTAATCTGGCCTTTTATTATTGATATGTTAAGGACTTACAAGAACAATATTTTACCATAACTTAAATTTAGCAAAGAAAATAAGGTTGGGGGATAGAAAAGGTATGATTTTTATTCAGTTAACTTCTTATTTTTAAAATTGCATCCATAATTTTGAAAAATAAACAGGATATTTAGATAACCATGTAAGGAATAGGGTATAATTTTTGTATTAAATAAAAAATATTAAAACACAGTCAAACTATTAAGTCATGTTTTTTGAAGCAATAGTGAGCAATCTTTTCTTCATCTGACCTTTCGTTTTTCTTCATCTTCTCCCCTTATGTTTAACATTATCTTTCTGGTCCCTTTAGGATGCAAACCAACAACGTTGTCAAAGTGAAGTTTAGAGAAAAGAAGAAATATGTTTTTTCTTCAGATCCTTTCACATTTCCAACATTTTTGGAATCTGGTAAGATATAACACACTTTCACATTGTTTACATCATTTATATGTTTTCTCTGAAAATTATTTGCAATAATAATACAGGGTGTCCGCAGATCCTTAAGTTTTAAAAATTCTTAAATTCCATAGTATAAAAATAAGTCCTTGAAGTGTCTTAAATCTGTGTTTCAGAGGTCTTAAAAATGCAATCGAATCGACCCCATATTCTTTCTGTTTTTAAATCTGCTTAAATCTCTTAATCTATCATTACACAGAACAACATAGGTGGAACCAAAGTTCATTTATTGTCCTTTTTTATTGGAACCCAATAAAATACACGCTTGCTGGGATTCTGTTTATGTAATTAAAGTTTGCTGGAATTTTGCTTATGTAAACAGAGTTTAAAGAGAGAAAACCAAAAAAAAAATCAATTTGTCAGCAAATGCTTTACCAGAACAAGATCAAACAAAATCAGAAAATAAGCATTTATAAAAAAGTAATAAAAGCTATACATATAAAATATTATTTAATTTAATAATAGGCATAGGTTATTGACATCGGAAAATTTGGTTTTGCTAGCTTACAGTTTGGTGGAACTGATGTAACATTGATTATGATTTTTAAAATTATTTTATTATTATTATCGTTATTAATAATAGTTTTTTCACACTTTATTTGTATAATTAACAGTGTTAAGGATGGTAATTTAAGTTATTCATTAGTTAAGGATGCTGCATGCTTTCTTTTTGTTACAAATTCTGTACTATAAAGTTGGTCTTAAATTTCATTCTGTGTGGTATTAAAAACGTCTTAAATTCTTAGAAATAACTCCTAAAAACCTGCAGATACCCTGTATGATGTGTATAATCTTATGATATGCAAATATGACTCAAATAAGACTTCAACTTTGCTGGAATGTGTCAATTTGGTAATTGTGTGTCTTTTTAGTTGCCAAGAAATTTGATCTTCCAACAATTGACATTAAAGTCTTTGATGACACAAAGACAGAGGTTGACGAGGAAGCTTTCGGATATCTGCTGACACGACCAGACATTGGAGTCCTAGAAATTGTCATCCCAGGCACAGCAAGCCTGGATGATAAATTTATTGTCATGCTTAATAAATTTTGTTAATTCTCCTCAATGATCACCTTTTCTGTTTTACATAATCTAATATATCTTTTGGACTAACTGTCAGTAGCTGTAAGGTATACCATCAGAGTAGTAAGAACAGATAATGAGACCACTTTTCTTTTTTTTTCTTTTTTTTTTTACAGATACCTTAAGCTCAAGCTCACTAGGAGAAACTGAGTGCACGTCAGAGTCTGATGACACAGCAATGCTAAGTCCTTCACAAAAAAACCAAGCTAAAGAACGTCATCTTGGCCAGGTAGGAGTTACACATTTTGCCTCTGATTTGAATGTATTTATACAATGATTTAATAGTGAATATATTAAGCTAAAATATATTCTTGTCAGTTGTTAATTTCTCATATCTGCTCAAAATTACATTCGCCCTGTAGATGATTGAGGATATTCTTAAGAACAGCCCTGGAGGAGAGAAGGTCATCAATGAATACTCTCGTACCAAAAGTCTGTCAGATTCACGGAGACGTGACATGGTCAAAATTTTAGTTGCACATTTGACAAATGAACATGGGTGAGTTTTTCATAGGGTAATTTATGAATTGATGTTTATGGTGTTTGGATTATAATTGGTTTTTGTTTGTGTGTGTGTGTAGAACAAGGCCTTCTCGACGTTTGAAGGAGGAATATGCAAAGGGAATCATCTCCCTATTCCCAAATTTAGCTGACCCCAGGAGCAAGCGTGGTTATGTAAGTGTCTGTTACCTCTCAGTCTTTTAGATTACAGGAGGAGAATATACTTTTTTTATTACAGAGTAAACATGATCTATCTTTATTATTATCTATGTATAACTACTAGATCTGTGTATTGTTCTGGTTATAGGAGCATTATTACAATGCAGAAGATGGAAGTGGATACCTGGCTTGGAGGATTAAAACGCTGCAGAAAGACACATCTGATGGGAGGCTGAAAAGGCCACGAGAACCACAAACAGGTACTAGATGTAGAGCTACATGATTCATAGTAACGTGTTCCAAACGAATGGGTTCTTTTTTTAAGTCATATTGTGAATGAGGTTATGCTTTACAAATTGTAATTGCAGTTCTTCTTAGATGCAAGCTGGTTTGAGATAATCAGTAATGCTGGGCAAGTACTTTTGAAAGAAAACAACAGAAAATGTACTTTTCATTTATTTTATTCTGTCCTAAACACTTTCAGGTGGGCCAACAGCTGACAGAGATCCCTGCAAAGAAGAGTGCTGGTTGAATGAAAGTCAGTGTCAGGAAGCAATTGCCCTGATGAAGCATACAGCTAACGAGGCAGTGGTAAAGGAAAAGATGAGGTTGACACTGGCCTACCGTCAGAAGCTGCTGCATGACCCTAAAGAGTCAGCTGATATTCTATCAATTTTCCCCCGATTTCTGGATATACCAGGCTTGGTATTTGAGGCTTAATTTTTTTTAAAAATCAAAAATATATTAAATAAAGTACTCTCTTGATACAAAGTTTAAACTATGGAACCTATTTTATTTTTTTTTGGCAGACGGATCAAGATTTTGAACTTCTATTTGGTGATGCAACCTCTGCAAAGTTGTTGGAGAAGTGGTCTACCAACATAAAGCCAAAGGTTATTTCACAGAGCCGTGGCCTTACACAGACTAGTGAGGTCCAAGAACTCATCCAAAATGCGGAAGCCACTGAAGTTGAAGAAGGTAAGTATATTTTCAGGGACAATCAGGGATGTCCTAACTCCTGGAGGGCCGGTGTCTAGGAGAGCTCCGCTCCAACCCTAATCAAACACACTTGAACCAGCTAATCAAGCTCTTACTAGAAATACTAGAAACTTCCTGGTAGGTGTGATGAAGCAAGTTGGAGCTAAATTCAGCAGGACACTGGCCCTCCAGGCCCGAGTTTGGACACCCCTACCATAAATTATTTAGGAGAATGTTATAAAATTATTAGTCATTATAGTACTTCATTGATAGTTACAACCCATTGTGCATGTATGACTCATATGCAACAAAAATTTGCAATAGTTAAACCATCACAATTAAAATCACCTGTTTCTAGATTTCTTTTCAGAGCCTAGGACAAAGCTTACAGATTTACTTACTTTTTTTTTTTTTTTCATTTTGGACCATTAAATTTGAAATCCTGATTGATATGTTGTATATCAGGGGTGCCCAAACGGTTATGGATGGCCGGTGCCCTGCATAGTTTAGCTCGAACCCTAATTAGACACTCCAGAATCAGCTAATCAAGGTCTTACTTGTCATGCTAGAAGCTTCTAGGTAGGTGTGTTAAGGCTAAACTCTGCTGGACACCAGCTCTCCAGGACCAAGTTTGAGCACTCCTGTTGCAGATAAAGATCAATTATATTACCTCATTTCAATATCTGTAAATGCTTTTCCTTTTTCAATTTATCAACATGTCTGTACTCAAGACTTAATCATGAATCTTCTGTTAATATGAGGATATACTGTATGGAGTATAAACTTAAAAGGGACAGTTCACCCAAAAAATGAAAATGCCCTATTAATTTACTCATCCACAAGTCATCCAAGATGTAGGTGTGTTTTTCTTCTTCAATAGAACATAAAAGATGTTCAGTTCAATCTGTAGTCCATGGTCATTCATATAACGGCAGACAATGGAAATTTGTTTTTCAGATTAAAACTAAACTTATACAAATGAGTGAAAAATCAATAGCCATGACACCTGATGATACACTGAGACCATGTAAAGCAAAACAATCAGTCCGTGTAAGAAATTAAATATTTACAATATTAGCTTTAATCCACTGCATGGTCAAACTGATATTGTAGTCAGCTTGAAGTTCTGTGCCTTTTTATTATGCAAATATGTGAGCAGATACCTATCAACAAACTGCATCACCTGACCTCCCAGCAGCACGCATGCGCATGCTTTCGTGACCACATGTGACAGAACTTTAAACTGATACAGGCTGTGTTTGACCAGGCTGTGGTTTAAAGCTAAAATTGTAATACCGATGTTTCACTTCACAAGACATCAGTGTCATCAGAAGCCATGGCTATTAATTTGAATTTGATTGTATGTGTTTATTTTTAATCTGAAAAACCTATCTCCATTGACTGTCATTATATGAATCATCATGGAACACAGATTTATCTAAAAATCTTTTTCTACTGTTCTACTGATGAAAAAAAGGCACCTATATCTTGGATATCCTGTGGGTGAGTAAATTAACAGGAAATGTTCATTTTTGGGTGAACTATTGCTTTAAGTACTGGAGGAGATAATATGCTGCCACATAATGTGCCACATATATATGCTGCCACATAAATTGAAGTTACACTCAATTACACTCAAAGAGGATATATTCAATCTCGTCTATCTAAAAAAACAAACAAACCTAAAAGCCCATAAAAAATATTTATGTGCTTTCTGTTTCTTCAGGTTGGGACAGTGATATGTCGTCGATCCTGTGATTAGTTCATCTCCTGCCACCCTCCAGCCAAGGCCACAAAAGACCAGGAAAAATCTCAGCTAGACAGGCCTGTGATTGCCTTGTGAAATTCGTCAAGGTAAAGATACTGATAAAGCAGATCAAATTACACTTTAAGTTCTATAATCTTAAACTTGCCAATTCTCAAAGAACACCCATCCTCCAAATTGTTGTTTTTGTTGTTTATTTTAATACGTGGCACAAACATATGAGCAATCTGTTGGGAGTTCTTAAAAGTATGTATACAGAAACTAGTTGAAGTGTTTGTTCATGCTATATTTTCACTTTTCTATTAAATCACATTAGTAATTTTATTTCATTCTTTCAAAGACTGGTACCAGTATTCAAGGCCACTTGGATAACATCAGAGAGAGTCTCCAGCCATATCTTCTTGCTGTTGGGCCAAAAAAAAGTAGGGTCCATTCTTGGTTTATAATAATTGACCAACATGCTCTACCCTGCAAGGCATCTAATTCGCTGGCCTGCGTTGATGAACTTTTTAAAGCTCACTTTGTCTTTGGCACCTCATACTGTCAGGAACTGACCAATCTTTATTGCTTTCTACAAACCACTGTCTATGACATTGATGTGGAAACGACCAAGGTGAATCCCAGAGTGGCTGAGTTAAGAGCCAGAATGCTCCAGTAAGCAGATGATTTGTTTCATTTGTAAAAAAACGCATACTAATGCCAATCGCCTTATAAAGCACTTTAAATTGGTTCATGGTCTTTGCCCAGGAAAGAGACTAAAGTTAAAATGTGGTCAAAGAGGTTGTTCACATGTTTACCATAGTTTTTCTGGATTTCGAAAGCATCTTAGCAAGTGTTGTGCAGTTGTCAGTTCACAGCTCAGTTCTGGTGAAAGCTTATCCACCACCAACTCCATTTCATTAGAGGATGTACGTGATCTACCAAACCCAAGTTCCAGTTCTCAGCCTGAAGGCCTAAAAAGGAATATAGTTAACAGTTGTGCAACTGTTGTTGCTGAACTTAAAGTGGCTGGTGTTGCAGAGACAACTATTAACTATGTTGTTAATGCTCTTGAAGAAGTAATTGGAGATATTCATAGTGAAACTCAAGAAACTCTGAAAAACAGCTTATCTGTAGAACAGCCTATAAAAAGCATTGTGGAGTCGCAGATTGATCAGTGTTTCGGAAAAATGCAAAATCCTTTTGTGGCATTAAACACTGAGCGAAAGAGAATGCAGTACTTTTCAGACAAATGGGGAAAAATAGATCCTGTTGAATATGTTCTTGGAACAAGATTTGCTACACGGCGTAACAAAACAACTGGAACTTATGCTCAAACAATTGTTAAGGATAAATTTGTATATATACCAATTCTTGAGACTTTACAATCCATTTATAAGCACCCTAACATTAAAGAAATGATCGCAAGAGATTCACAACAAAGACCAAATTTTCTTTTTGACATACAAGATGGAGAATTCTTCAAGAATCATCCACTTTTCTCAAAACAAAAACATGCAATTCAGATCCAGCTTTTTTTTGATGAGTTTGAATGCTCAAATCCCCTTGGATCAAAACGGGGTATACATAAGTTAGGAGCCATCTATTTTACTCTCAGAAATATTTCCCCAAAATACAACTCAAGTTTACTAAATATTCATTTAGTTGCTTTATTTCATGCACAAGATATCAAAACATATGGGTTTGATAAAATACTAGAGCCTCTTGTCAAGGATATTTCATCACTGGAAACTAATGGAATTCAGATTCCTTTATCTGATCATGCAGTTTATGGAACCATTGCCCAAGTTACTGGTGACAACCTTGGTATACATTCATTATTTGGTTTTGTGGAATCATTCAGTGCTAGGTACTGTTGCCGCTTTTGCCTGCTAGAGAAAGAACACTAGTCCAAAGATTTCAGTGCGAACTAAAGAACTTCATTCTGAACATTGTGAGAGAATGCAAAGCAATCCCAGACTACCCTATGTAATGGGAGTAAAAAAGTCTTGCATTTTAAATTCTTTACAGTATTTCCACAATTTTTCAGTTGATATTATGCACGACATATTAGAGGGCGTTGCGCAATATGAAATGAAGTTACTCATTCAGCACTTAATTGACAATTACACCACATCAGTAGAAGTACAGAGAAGAATTCAGAGTTTCAATTATGGCTTCTTGGAACAAAACAACAAACCTCCTGGTGTGGAATTAAAAGAGGGTTCCAATGATTTGGGCTTAAATGCCATTCAGAGCTGGTGTTTACTGCGCTACTTGCCCATCATGTTTAGAGATCTTGTGTGTCCTAATGATCAGCACTGGTATTTGTTCATTTTATTGCTTCAGATCGTCAACATAGTGTTTTCTTCAGTTATATCCAATGGAATAACAGTTTATTTGAAGCATCTGATTTCAGAGCATCACAGTTTATTTAAGCATTTGTTTCCTGATAAGAACTTGTTGCCAAAGCATTATTTTATGGTGCACTACCCCACTTGTATGCAGAAAATTGGACCGCTGTTACATTGTTGGTGTATGCGTTACGAAGGAAAACATAATGTTTTCAAAAAGCAGCTAAAAAGCTTTAAAAACATAACAAAAACATTGGCAAAGAAACATCAGTGCCAAATGGCTTATATTTGGCAAACATTTGATCCAAATGACGTGAAATTAGGTCCTGGTAAAATGGTTCCCTTGAATGAAATGGAAGTTGGTGTTGAGATGGCTGAGAAACTTAATGTGCCTTTGTGGACTAAGGTCCTAAGTGTGAAATGGGTCAAGTTCTGTGGAAATACTTATCGCTCAGGGTTAGCAGTTTGTGTTGAAGTCCAAAATGACATGCCTGTTTTTCATGTAATTCAGAGTGTTGTTACCAAAGATGAGCGAATACTTTTTATTACAACTGCACTGGAAACATTGTGTTTAGTTGAACATGTTCATGCCTACAAAGTTGCACAAACCATAGAAACACATTATGTTTTGGAGATCAAGGACATTTTGCAACACAAGCCGTTTGACATTGTAATGTCTTATGGTGGTGATTTTGATCTGTTTATTGTACCATATGCTTTCATTTGATTTTTTTAATTTTTATATTTTGTCTCTTCCAAGATACTGGAATTCGTTAACAACCGATACTGAAATTTTTAAAACGTTTATTTCCCACAAACATTTGAGCGCTGCTGAGCTCGTTCTTAAACAGTGCTGATTTGCCATTGTGTTCATGTGCTCAACATAAATGACTGTGATTGGCCATGAAGGTCATCAGTTCACCGAACTCACCACTGTTTACTGAGTGTAACCTCAAATACAGAAACACTTGAGCGTTTTAAAGCCGTGTCGATGAGCTGGTTTGTCTATAAGCTGACATACAAGCTATCTGCTGATTAATCACGGCTTTAAAACGCTCAAGTGTTTCTGTATCTGTGGTAACATTCAGTAAACTATGGTGAGTTTGGTGAACTGATGACCTTCACGGCCAATCACAGTCATTTCTGTTGAGCACGTGAATACAATGGCAAATCAGCACTGTTTAAGAATGAACTCAATAGCACTCAAATGTTAGCTGGAAAAGGATTTGTAAAAATTTCTGTATCGATTAGTACCAAATTTGAGTATGTTGACAACCCTGGTCTCCACTGTTATGCCATTGTATGCTATTGTATGTTTTTTTTTGTATCATTTAATATTATTTTCTGTATTTAAATTTTTTCATGATCAAAATGTACTATTAAAGACCCTGAAAATAAATTTGTGCAACACAATTAATCAGTTTTGTTTTTATTTAAATACAAGTTTATTTTGGAGATTTTGACAGGTAAAATGTAAACATTCAAAAGGGTATCTCTGGATAGTTAATTATTCTTCATTGTTCACTCATATGTGATGATAAACAACTCTGGAGGAGAAGTAAATAGTAGCAGAGTCAATTTCTTATAGCTCTCAACTGAGTAAAATAGAGGCAGAGTAAATCAGAAGTTCCTCTGAATAGAGTTAAAAAATTTAAACAGAGTAAATTTCATATAGCTCTCAACTGAGTAAAATAGAGGCAGAGTAAATCTAAAGTTCCTCTGAATAGAGTTAAAAAATTATAGCAGAGTCAATTTCTTATAACTCTCAACTGAGTAAAATGGTGGCAGAGTAAATTTGTAGTTCCTCTGAAAAGAGTTAAAAAAATAACAGAGTAAAATTCTTACAACTCTCAATGGAGTAAAACAGTATGAGAGTAAATTTCAAAAAACACTAAATAGAGTGAAATATTACATGAAAGAGTAAAATATTAACTCAAAATTGAGTAAAATTAACTCTGAAAAAATGACTCTTTCAAAGGAGTAAGTTTTACTCATTCTAGAGAGGGACCAAATGTTATCTTTTATAGAGTAAAATTTTCTTCAATTTGAGTAAATTTTACTCCGGAAAATTTACTGTGCAGCAGCTATCAGACTTTTAAACGCATAATCAGTGGACGCATAATCACTTTACTCTCCATCCCAGTTTGCACTATTACTGAATGCAATTGCACTAAATCTACTACAGCCATTATACTGTCGTTGCACATAAGCCGATTGCACTAGGCACTTTATTTTTGCACAATAAGCAAAAAACTTAAAAACCTCTACACATTGTTTACATGTTTACATACTCCACAATCAGTATTATATATTATTTACATTCATTTCATAATTTCATTTCATAATTATACTTCTGTCACTTTTGTGTATATATGTGTATGTATGTGTACGTCGTGTATGATGTGTATGTTATGTGTATAACTTCACTGTGGACGGCAAAGTAAGAATTTCATTGTACAGGGAAACGTGTTTCCTTACTGTGCACATGACAATAAACAATTGAAATTGAAACCCCCCTGTCTCAGCGGGGTGTTTTCATACCTCTAGTTTGGAAAAGCTCAGGAAAGTGGGTGTGTCCAGTTGGTTTAGGAAGGAGTGTTGGGGAGGCAAAGAGGGAAGGTTTTGCATAAAAATGTTTTAAAAAAACATTACATATTCTATTCTAAAACATAAAATCACTTACAAAAGCTAATCGTATTGTACTATCATAAATAAATTATATAAATAATGAGGCTATTTAATAAGAAATAAAATTTAGTATTTATTATTTATTAGGAAATGAAAAAATCCTACTTTAATAATAATAATAATGATAATAATAATAATAATAATAATAATAATAATAATAATAATAATAATAATAA
>CAIGQQ010028946.1:0-24934 GCA_903798035.1 Danio albolineatus | reverse complement strand
AATAATAATAATAATAATAATAATAATAATAATAATAATAATAATAAGTAGGATGTCGTTTATTTTTTTTTTAAATGTCTACTTTTACAATTTGACACATGCAAGCCACTGCAGAAATGTTCTAACCAACAGGCCTGTGTCATAAACAGTAGGCTACATTTCTTAATAAATAACCTACTATAAAGTAAAAGCATTAACGTATGCCATGTTTTTTGGTTTTCACAAGCATTGGAGCAATGACTGTAAAAAAATATACTAGCTTTGGAGCTTTGTGAGTATCAACAATGTATTGGTCTTAAGATGACAAAATTTGCATTTACTGTAGATGATATAAACATACAAAGCTTTAGGTTTGTCACTTTCGGCAAAACGAATCAACAAATTACTTGACGTCACTTTATACTTCAATTCCTTGTCAAGTCTTTTGACCAATCATATGCTCTCTATTTGATACTTCCCGCCTCCAAGACGCAATTGAAATTGGTCATTTATTTACAGCAAAGAGAAATAACACTCTAATATAAACAATTAGATTATAAGAAAGTAATAAACAGTAGCCAAACTGTTTAGATTTAAACTACTTTAACACTTCAGAGGACTTTAAAATGAATAAAACCCAGATCTCAGACAACACCTCTGACTCTGAACAGGAAGCAGATGCGTTAGTCACTTTTTGTTGTCCCCTGACACATTTCTGTTGTAGTCTGCATTATTTTTTTATTGAACATTTTGACCAATCAAATGTTCTTTCTTTGATACTTCTAGCCTCCAACACGCTATTGCTGATGGTGAATTTAGTCACTGATTCATTTATTCATTGAAGTGTATAAGGCAATGTTTGCAGTGTGTTTCTATATTAATATGTGTTGTGAGAATTTGCGTATTCATTCATTCATTTCCCCATTTTCATATCAGGGGTCGCCACAGAAAAATAAGGGCTAACTATTCCAGCATATGTTTTACGCAGCGAATACCCTTCCAGCTGCAATCCAGTATTGGAAAGCACCCATACACACTCATTGACACACACACACACACAAATACATTACAGACAATTTAGCTTACCCAATTCACTTATAGTGCATGTCTTTGGTTTTGCAAAACTCCAGCAAGATGAACTCGGAGGAAACCCACATGAAAGTTGAGAACATGCAATCTCCGCCACTGTGTTGCCCCAAAATTTTAAACACATCAAATTGATAAAGATGTTTTCTTAATTTGTGAGTGTTTTTCTTTTTGCAATCCAGTAGGCACAGGACGTCAACGTGACATGAGATTGACGATGTACCCCAACTACGTGGGATGTTGCATTTTGATTACAAATGAAAATGAGGTTAACGTCAGATTGGATTGTCAGGCTTCTGTCAATGTCCAATGTCACACAGACATTGCATTTTGGTAAATTTACAATGCAACCTAAAAACAACAAAATATAAATGTCTAATAATTTTACAGCTTGATGTTGTGTGTACGCTAACAATATGACGTCTGTCAGATGTTGGATTTTGGTTGACAAATAAATTTCAGTATTTATCGTCAATATTATGACTTTTGCATTTTGGTCACTTGCCAACACAACCTAAAATTAGTCAAATTTTACAGTCATTTCACATCGTTATTGGATATTAAAATGATTCTGGCAACCTAAATCTAACCTAATATTAACATCTTATGATGTTGTGTTTCCGCTGGGATCTGTTTTCTTAACTTCCCAGCTAGCAATGACATGTGGGGACCAGATGGGTTAACTACTGGTTCCATGGGTACTGTGTGGGCATGGGCTTTTGCTGGGTGGATTTAGCGGGTCCCATGTAGATTTTGTAGTATGAGTCCCACATAGGAAGCCTACTGTATATGCGCTGATTAGATGGGCCCCATAAGGGACAGGCATGGGCCAAGTGGGAATGGGTTTGAACTGGGATGCAAACTGCATGCACATCTACATGCATTCAAAGCATCAAGTGTCTTGTATTTATCTTCCTTTTTAATTTTTCTTAGATTGTTTCCTTAAAACATTTTGCGAGGTTGGGCTTAAATAGGCCTTGCATGATTTGCCTAATTAGGACCAACATAAGATGCTTACAGAGCCCACTTTAAGTCCATATGGGAATTCACAGTTGAATCTAGGTGCAAGCTCACTTTAAACCCCTTTTGGTGGGGCCCAAATAGGTTTGACATGAATAACCCAGTTAAGACCCTTTAAAGGTAGCCCTAAAAGCCCATTTGGGCAATCACAGCTGGCCCCAAAGTGGATCCCGGGTGCAACTTTAAAACCTTTAAAACCACTTTAAACCCTTCAGACTGGTGGGGGCCAAATAGGTCTGACACGAATTGCCCGGTTAAGACCCACATAAGACCCTTACAGATCCTACTTAAAACCTACCTGGGCATCCACAGCTGGCCCGCATGTGGATCCCGGGTGCAAACCCACTTTAAACCCCTTCAGACTGGTGGGCCCCAAATGGGTCTCACATGTATTGCCCGGTTAAGACCCACATAAGACCCTTACAGATTCCACTTAAAACCCATCTGAGCATCCACGGTTGGCCCCATGTGAATCCCGGGTGCAACCTCACTTTGAACCCCTTTGGGCAGGTGGGGCTCAAATGGGTTTGGCATGAATAGCCCAGTTAGGACCCATGCAGTACCCTTACAGGTCCCACTTTTAGTATGTCTGGGCTTCCACGACTGGGCCCAATGTGGATCCCGGGTGCAAGCCCATGAGGCCCACATTTGCTGCCCATGAAGCCCTCATCTGGGCCCCACATGTCATTGATGGCTGGGTTAGTGCATTTGAACTCTCACAGCCACTGTAGTTTTTGTTTATAATGCATTTTTTAAAGTACTGTACTTCAATATAGTAAGCACACTGGGATCAATGCATAAATGCAATCCTATGTTTACACTAGTGACTAAGAATAAAAATGTTTTTCCTTAGATTGCATTGTAAAATGTGAGCTATATGATGTATTGATTGTTCTTTGGTATCAATGACTAAGCTTGTGTTTTCACTGCTTTCCCCTGTGCTTGACCATGATCTTGCTGTGAGTTTGCAGATTTGCCTGTATGAAAGCCTGATTCAATGTTCTGGATAAGGTGCTATGAAATGAGTGTTGACATAAAAGTGTCAGGGTCTGGCAAGCAAAACAAAGCGGGGGTTATGGTAGAGCAGACCCTTTGGATTATATAAACCAAATGTGACATGTAGCCATGCAATAAGGTTTCTCAGAGACAATGGGGGAAAAAACACTGTCACAACTGTGAACTGAAAAGAGAGGTGATTGGTATTTTGTCCCTGCCAACGAGCTATTTTAGAGGTCAGGTGAGGCTGTGTTGAAATACTGTATACAGACTATAGGGTTAAAATAAAAAGAGCTTGGAGACACTTGCAGAAAGTCTTAGCCTTCATGTTGGTTGCTTAGCTGAGTGTTCTGTGAAAAACCCTGAGGCTTTTCTCAAAACCATCAAAGTCTTTCATTTTTAAAGGATTAGTTCTCCTGAAGATGAAAATTCTATGATCATTCACTCACCCTCATGTCTTTCCAAAGCTGTATGATTTTCTTTCTTCTCGAGTATACAAAGTAGACATTTTGAATATGCCAACTAATATTTTATAACATATTTTTGAAAACAATACAGTGGTTTAAAAATGCGTTTTGATGATTTTGGAGTCATTCAGCCTCTCATTCCCGGTCAAGAGCAGACGTCTGATGAAGACTTATTCTGGAGTCTGATTGATGGTTGTGCAGCTTAAGTTTTACAGCTCTATGTACTGAACTTGCAAGAATGTTTCAAAAATATTATTCTAATAAAGTTATACAACTTTTTACAGAACCGCTATATACATTTCTGGAGAGCACCAAATATGTCCTTGGGGGTATTTTTTTGCAGTTTTTGTTTTCGCAAATCCACCAGAGGCCACTGTGTATGCTTTTTCAGATATCAAATATCTCTCACGAGTGTCATTCACTCCTGCTGCTCTGACCGACCAATCCTTCTTCCCTAAACCCAACCAGTAGTGTTTTCAAAAGCAAAGATAGACCAGCGCTCACCCCCTTCCCTAAACCCAACCAACAGTTTTTCAGATTTTACCACATTCTCACCCTCTAATTTACTTCTTTATTTGATTTTTTGGCTTTTGTTTTTGCCTAACCCGCTTTCTGAAACCGTTTTTCATTGGACTTAAACCCTGCTGTCGTGGTCAACTCCTTTTTGCCAACATACATGATGAGCTACTGGACAAACTGGTAACAGCGGGAAAGCCGTCCATACGGAGGTAAGCGGTCAGCGGGTAATCGTGAAAAGGAATGGCGTCATACCACTCCGTACTGTTCATTTTAAAGACTAAACACAGCCATATGTACTTCTGGCTACATGGTTCACGATCTTGAGAAATGTGAATAGGGCTATGTTTTCAGAATGAGCCTATGTTGACCGTTTCGCTAAGAATGTTCACTGTTAGCTAGGGTTATACTTGTAATTCAGTGTTTGTGTTACTTTTGCTTAAATGATGGGTTAATGTTGGTGTTGGTTCCAAGATTCGTAAGTGTAAACAGACTAGATTTATTGATTTTGTTTTATGCTGTTGTAATGTAATGTAATAAAACAAACGGATGGCAGCTCCTCACTGAGACTGCCATCAAACTGAAAGCAAAAGTAAAACAATATGTCCAGGCCCGGCCCCCTCTTGTCATCCTCTGCCATCGTTCCTCCTCTTATAGTCCAGAGCTCCTTCCGTGGGACTCGAGGCAGCTGTGCGCCACAGGTGTTTCTCATCTGTGGCAGGCCTCGTTTCGTTCCCACGGCTGTGTAGATGTTGAGTGTAGATGTGAAACCGTAGAGAGAAAATGTACAGTAGTTCCCTGAACTTACTCACACAAAAGAGATCGAGATTTTTTTTTATTTACACCTTTTTAGCATCGAACTATAGTATTAATGCAAAATCACACTCATTTCCTTTACAGCTCCCCTGAAATCATTTGTTATTCGTGAGTGACAGATGGTGAGGAGGAATGCTAAAATAAAACTCCACCTTCTATTCGCTATTTAGTTTCAGCTGGAAATGCATCACAATACTGAGGTAAAAATGGTTGAAAATCAATTGCACATAGACCTCAAACCCAGAGTTTGCAAACAGAACAGAAACTTACCTTCGGCAAGTTCAAGCTTAAAACGGTTGTACAATTTGTTTCCTGAATGGATTTGAGATATGTTTTTTTCTTGTTTGGTGGGAGTGTCAAACATGTCAGTCCAGTTAGCAGCCAAATGTATATAAAACACACTGTATTAAAGTGACGTCTCGCACAGTGACTATGAGACCACGTCACCTTAGAATTATAAGGTTCTATCTGATATTTTGTCAAAGTTGAGTTATTGGCATATACTTATTAATTGACAACTTATTTATATTATGGGATATTTTTTTATAAGTTGTTTACATTTTAAGACGTTTTATTTAAAAAAAGAAATGTTACACACATACTGTTTACGATGGAATACAAAAACTTTGAAGCTCAATATCTTAAAATCATTCAAAACGCAGAAAGAACCTTTTAAATCCAAGGTGATGAAATGCAAAAATGACTGAAATAATAAGAGAATAAATTGTTAAAGAATTTGTAGACTTTATTCTACATCGGTCAGCATTCTTCATCGGTCAGTTAATTTCCCCCCTTTCCACCAAAATAATAAGGTCATATGGACTATAACAAGTGGATTATACTTAAATTTATAAGTTTTTTTTTTTTTTCTCATCCTACAATGCTAGGCAAATGTTGGATCTCAAGATTTAATTTCCACATCTATTCACTCGATTGGAAAGTGTTCTTTTATTCTAAATGAAAAGGTCGATGAGTGTAACATTGAGCATATTTTCCAGTAATAAACACAGTAGTAGTACTAATGTGTCTGAATATAACAATTAAGAATTAAATTTACATTTGTGTGTACACGTTTGTCTCACCAAGGAAACGTAGCCAATGCTGTTTGGCAATCAATTAATCAACCAATCAATCAATCAATCAATCAATCAATCAATCAATCAATCAATCAATCAATCAATCAATCAATCAATCAATCAATTAATCAATCAATCAATTAATCAATCAATCAATCAACTTACCATCCAATCAATCAATCAATCAGTCAATCTCAAAATTGATCAGTCAATTAACCAACTAGCCATCCAATCAATCAATTAATCAATCAATCAATCAATCAATCAATCAATCAATCAGTCAATGAACATCCAAACCAATCAATAAACCAGCTGACTGACTGAAAAGGTCTGACTCAAAAAAAGAGAAATACTGCTACTTCATCCATTAGTTCCCATGATTCAAAAGGTTTACTGAAAACAACTTCAATTTGTATCTGTTCCTCACACAAAGGGATAGTAAGACTTTCTTCATGGAGCCATCAGCGGCAATAAAGAAGCTTATTTACTAGGACTGCATGATGCGATGTTTGTTTTTAAAAAGTTTTAACCAAACTCAAACCTGAAGACCGAATAATTGGCCTACGAATACAGAAAGTGGGGAAATGGAGCATTTTCAAATGGCTTCTTAAGATCTGACATGAAACACGTCTTTGTTCTTCATTCTGCTCGGTTGACACAAATTCTTACTCATCTTGGAAACCAAGGGCCGTGTGAGCTCTTTGAATGGGGCGATAATTGGGGCTTGCCTCAGTCGATTCTTATGTAAGTGAGAACGGCACAGAGGTTGTTGATGGCACCCCATCACGCTCATTAATTCGTTTAATCTTCAACCTTGCCAGGTCCTTCTCCGAACTTCCCCTCTTCAGTTGTTTACACAACACTTTCCCAAGTATTTTCCATCCAATTACTTTTGGTGACACAGCACCTCCTCCTTGTTTTCCCATCCCAAGCTGTCCTTGAGTAGTTAGCTAATTAGTTTCGCAGCAATTACCTGCCTCACTGCTTTGCCACAGTCTTTACTGTTTATTTATTTATTTTGGTTTCATATACTGTCATACAAAAACCAATAATGGGGAAAACGGCATCGTTCATTTGCATTCCTTCATCATTTGGCTTTCGGAATTGTAAACAGCCCAGCAAAATGGCTGCCAATCTGGAAGTGAGATGGGTGTTTCAAACTCACATTAAAGGCGGGGGACTTGTACATCTTTGAGGACTCTTAATAATGGGTAATATGTTTAGCCATTAGTCTTTCCCTTTTTTGGGGGAAGGAGGTCACCATCTGTGCCTGAGACAGAGCCAGCCCTTCTATTTCACTTATTCATTATTGTACACTGTGTGCACGCCAGTTTTTCCTGTGCTGCCAAAAAAAAGACCTTTGGACAGGACTACTGGAGGCTTAAATATAATGAAATAATGGAACTGTAATTCAAACAGATGAATGGAAAGAAAAAATGTAATCACAGAAATCTATATAAAGCTCAGCTTCTGCAAAATCCTTTTTAAAATGCACATTACACTTATCTTACCAGTGTATAAAAGTGTGAATAAAGATACTATCCTGTACAAATTAGAATAGTTGTGCCCTACAAGATGGATATAGAGTCCTGTCTCACTAGTTCAAAATACTACTTTATATCAACTTGAATTTAACATTAACTATCAGGTAATTAAAGATTACAAGTGCTGTCTGCATATTTTATTTACAAAAAAATGGCAAAAACATTGAATTGAAAGTAACACATGGATGGGTCAAATATCAATATAAATACTGAGTATTATTAATCTAATATTTACAGTAGTGTTGTACACAGTAGGTGAATGTCCTCAGAAACATTTTTTGTTGTGCTGGTTGAAAGTCTCTTCACAGTCCAATAGCAATGATTAAAGTAAATAATCTAAATGTATTTATATTAGTGCTGTCAAAATTATCACGTCAACGCATGTGTTTAATTCGAAATATTTAACGTGTTTAAAAAAAAAATTACGCAATTAACGCAGTGGCAGTTTTTTATTTCCTGTTGTGGTCGACGCATGTTCAACGTGCAAAGAAATATGGTAAAGACCAAGGAAGGATTTTTTGAAAGAAAGTTTGAGTATAAAACATTTAACCTCGCATCACCAGGAGAACATGAAGTAAGGAGTGCTGGAAGAGTGTTGTTTTAATGGAGTTTGATACTGCATGCTGAATGGAAAGAAAAAGCTCTGCATCTCATGACCTGGGTGGTGCTTTAAACTCTACTCACATTTTAACAGCCAAACAATTCCAGGTATATAATACACTCTATAAAATGTTTTACATGGAGTTTGGGCTTGTTACTAGTCCAAATATATCAAATTTTTTAAAAAAAAAAGCAACATTTTCTGGACAAGTAAAAAATATTGCCTTTTAAAAAAAAAAAAATATATATATATATATATATATATAAAACAATATGGTAAGCAAAATAATTTTATTTCAAAACAAAAACTAGATTACTTTGCATACCCCAATTTAACATTTTCTAAAAACAAGACAAAAGCAGTTTAGTTAAAATTTTTTTAAAAATAGGTCAGGAAACTGAAACTCTCTCCTATTTAACCTGCATGCATCAGAATGTAGTAATTTTGGTACCTCATTGCAATGCCATTTAAATGCCTGTAATGCCTAAAATATAAATATAACCAAGAAGCATTAACACAAGAATTATTATGACATATTGTTACAGTTGTTAAATTATACTGCATTCATGTGTAATAATAATTGTAAAAATATTTATTTGTGGCTGAGAAAATTCATGTGAAGTCGGATCTAGTCAACACTATATAATACAAATGCAATATACATGATCTTTAATGTTACTATCCATGTTGTTTTAGATCTTTTTACTTATTCAAGACTTCAATCATCCACATATTAAAGTTTAGCCTTTAATATATGAAATATAATACATTTCTTGTTTTATATGGCACTATATCTGTGGCATCATGTGAACAACTGTAATTTAAAGGATTAAAACAGGGTTGTCAAGGTCATTTTTACTGAGGGCCACTTAAGCATTATGGCTGCCCTCAAAGGGCCAGTTGTAAAACTGCATAAATATTACTACTCTGTGACATATTGTTAAAAAATTGTCTCTTCGTTTTAAATATAACATATTAGAATAAACGTAAAATTAAATAAACGTAAAATAGATGTTACTATTATTGTTATCATCTGTACTGATCCTGTTAAGAGTATATTTGTGAAATTGCGAAAATGCTTTGTCCTGATTTGTGAATTTATTAATTTTGGTATGTGCAGAATTTCTATTTCTAAAGTCTATTAATGTAGAGTCAATGCTTAGCAAATGATGAACTAACTATTTACTAATGCTTAATAAGTTACACAAAGCCCATTATTATAACGTGTTACCCAGTTCTGTGATAAATTTAGTATACCTGTAAAAAAATACACTAGTATAAATCAATTGTGTTTACGTTCATTCATTCATTCATTTTCTTTTCGGCTTATTCCCTTTATTAATCCGGGGTTGCCACAGCGGAATAAACCGCCAATTTATCCAGCATTTGTTTTACACAGCGGATGCCCTTCCAGCTGCAACCCATCTCTGGGAAACTTGCATCCATTCTCATTCACACACATACACTACGGACAATTTAGCTTACCCAATTCACCTGTCCCGCATATTTTTGGACTGTGGGGGAAACTGGAGCACCCGGAGGAAACCCACGCGAACACGGGGAGAACACGCAAACTCCACACAGAAATGCCAACTGACCCAGCCGAGGCTCGAACCAGCGACCTTCTTGCTGTGAGGCGACAGCACTACCTACTGTGCTACCGTGTCGCCCTGTGTTTACGATGTGCTAACTAAATTATGTTGTGTTGAAGGTGCTGTAGGTGATCTGCCAAAATGCTAACCAGTTAGCATATTATCTTTGGACAGCGGGGGAGGGACTGTGTTTCAAAGCCACGCCTCCTGAAACTGAGAACATGACAGCAGACAACCAGTGGCGCAAAAAGGGGGTATGCAGTATATGCGGCGCATATGGGCGCCACACATGGGGGGGCGCCATTGTGCCAAAACCATTTTTGAAATTATCTTTATTAAAAGTTTCAAGTAATAAAAATAAATAAATATTTTTGGTTAAAAATGTTTAGCATACGTTGGCACACACGTTTTTTTCAAAATCATTTACACAGCCAAGTGAAGTTCATATAATATATGTAAAAGTTTTATTAAAGGAAACTGTCAAATCATACAGTTGAGGTCAAAAGTTATAAGAATAATCTGAAAAATATTCTTTATTTATTATTATTAAGTATTAATTAATAATTAATTTAATTATTTTGCCAAAACAAGAGGGATCACACAAAATGTATGTTTATAAGTACACACTTGAATATTAGGGCCAGACAGAATCTGTGGACATTTTTTGCTATTTCTGCTGAGAATTTAGTAAAAAATCTGTGGATTTATGCTGAATGATTTTAGGATTATCATAACTAAAAACTAAATTAAAAAGTAAATATAAATTTACACACACCTACACATTTCTGCGTGCGCAGATTCCGTGTGGGCCTACTGAATATATTTCAGACAAGATATAGAAAATAATATTTGGATTAAAAAAATCCCCTATAAATTTTATATACTTGATTATAACTATTCTTAACCCTGTTAAAACTGACACATAAACAAAATATTCACATTTTCTGGAACTGAGATGTTTATTAATCGCTCTATCAAGATCCGTTTTTATACCAAATACATGTTTTTATAAATTTATTATGTATCTTATTGATAGATCAGGCCTTTTGGTAACTTATTTTAAAAATAAAAATTAATAGGTTCACGGGGGGGGGGGGGGGGGGGCGCAAAACTTAAAGCTGCATACCCCTCAGTAAATGTGCAGTTGCGCCCCTGCAGACAACCAACTAGTTCATCTCATTCGCAAGTTAGAAATATAGTTAGTGGTTGGCCGGCGGGCTTGCAGGAATTAACACTTGTTACTAAGCCACATTTACATGCTATTTCAGAGCGAATATTAGAGTAGCATCGTAAACAGTACAGGGAGGCTGTCATTGTTCAAAAATGAACCAATGTGAATATAAAAGCAACTTCACCTCTGTAAAACAGGCTAGGTGGAATAGTGCTATTCACTGATGTTTTGTTGTTGCACTAAATAAAAATCTACATTATCGATGCTGTTAAAGGACCTTATAAGACTGAAAATAGAATCTTTCGCTGGAAGATTTCAGTGGCTGAACAACACTTCAGTGCATATAACCCAGTCATAACACAACACAATCTACACAATCTAGCTTTGAGGAACTAAAATACTTTTAAAACAGAACATTATCTGTCTGATCGAAACACTTCAGTCATGGTGTCGTCCTTTCGATATTGATTCAGGATTTTAAAATGTTTCAATTCAGCATTTGATTTTACCGTTACTGTGACTGTCTCTAACAGCGGATATGTGTGAACAGAGATGCGCAGAAGCCCAAATCTACATTTGTTGACAGACAGTTTGGGCTACTTATCGCAATTATGGGAAACGTCGATCTCACAATATTTAATTGAATGAACATTTTTTAGTTTTATGCCTCACGCAGAATATAAAAATACATATAAATTAGTGCTGTCAATCAATTAAAAAATTAATTGTAATTAAAAGATTGAAACTTGTAATTTTGGCTATTCAAATGTAAAATGAATGTAAACCCAAGACAAAGAAACTATTTCAATTTAAAATATGATTGTTTATAAGAATTTTTGTTCAACTTGAAACACAGATTTCTTCATTTGAACAACACACCCACAATAGACCATCAATATCTTCATACTGTTGGCTTGACATCTATATTTATAACAGAAATTAAACACAGGTGTGTAAGTGTCATTTGAATTTCAAAACAATCAATGCCAATAAAAGACAAAAAGGATTTCCATGTTGGATTCTAATTGGACTCCAAAAAATTCCAAAATACAGGCAATGCTAATATGTAAATTTACAATAATTATTGAATACAAACAATTATACTCATTGTAAAGTTGTATTGCTGAGAAATGAGAAAGTAGAAAGTACATTAAAAGTATAGAAAAGTAGAAACAGTTTTGCTTAGTCCTCCTTTAAATTCAGCCTGTTGCTAAGACAGTCCTGTTGACATTATCGGTGGACAATGTGGCCCTTTTCTTTTGAATGATGTGACCTGAGAGCGAGAACACCCTCTCACAAGCAGAATCACCCAATCCGCATATACGTTTTGGTGCCACTGGTGCTGCGACAAGGATGTAAGAAGCACCAAGGGGTACATCAAAGGCACGCACAGGTAAGCGTTGTGTCACACCAAAGACTATAGAATTCTTACAGGGACTTTGATCTCTGCACATTTAATTCTAAACATCTTTAAGGGATACGGACACCTTCGGTGATGTTAGGTGTTTCTACTCGTTGCTAGGAAACACACACACACACACACACAATACACGTAGTACAGTGCGTGAGCGACTCCCTTCAGATCCATCAACATGGACCGTGTTCATCAAATTTGCTTAAACTAAGCGTTCTAAAGCATGGCTATATTTCACAAGGATTTTGACACAACAACGTGAAGCAGACGCTTTACAAAAGGTGCGTGTGTGGGGGGAATGAAGAATTTGAGGGCCCATGAAATCAACTAAAGGCAGAGGAATGACTTTGACATCATATGGCATTTTCATTGAGCATCTTAACATGGAAACTAATAGTCCAATTTTAATATGATTGAGATAATACTCTGATTAAGAGTCGACCATGAAAACAGTGAATTTTGATCATCTTAATGACTCATCTAATTATATAAATATAAAATATCAATAAAAACAAAAATGGCAGATGGCATTCATTAGATTTTTTGGTCAAGTTGAATGGCTTTCAGATTAGATTTAGTTGCACTTTATTTTGTGACCTCTGTTTACGGTGCTATTTTTTCCTCTTTAACTTTTGACTCCTGAGAAGTGAGGAGACTTTTCGAATGGACAGACAGAAACAGAAATGAGATCAGGCAGCAGGGAAGGAAGTAGAAGAAACTGCCGGTGGTTGTAGGATACAATTAATTTTCAATGAGGGTGCAAAAACCTTTCAAACTGCTGCAAAAGCGTTCAACAACTCTGTTTTAATGTCTTCTTCTGTGTGCAGGGTTGATACATTTTATGTCTTTATTTTTTCATTATTATTATTATTTTTAACATCATTTGCACCCTGAAATCACATTAAAACACCCCTACCATGGCAAACGCTTAGTGTCTTGTTGCTTGTGAATTGATTTGTATCACATTTAGGTTCTGTATTACGGCTTACTGTCACAGACACTATGCTTAATCCCTTAATATTCCACACAAAAAGAAACGTGTCTTTCACAGTGAAAAACAGGTTCATTCATAGTCTATTTTCTACTCTGACTTCATTGATTTCAGGATCTTTTTAAAACTCATTTTTAGAATATAGACCTACAACTTTTTTTAAAGATTTATTTTTTTGCCATTTTTGCCTTTATTTGACAGCACCGTAGGTTAACAGGAAGCTGACACACTCTGTCAGTTTAAAACTAGAGTAAAGACACATCTCTTTGCATTAGCGCGCACATAAAACAAACATGCCTTTGAAATCCAACTCCTCTAAAGCAGTGGCTCTCAAACTTTTTTTCACCAAGTACTACCTTAGAAAAAAATTGTCTCAAGTACCACCATAATAACCGGTATTGAAGTACAGTAGTAGGCCTTATTAAGCAGCTACAGCACTGCACAGTTCAAAAACAAGGCTTATTAATTCTTCTAATTAAGAATATTTATGATTGTCAGCCATTTAAATAAAAGGTTTAACCTATTAAAATCAATCGATCTACAACCGGAGATCGCTGGCAAACACACTCACATTTACATCAACTACAAATCTGCCATTTCATGGACTACATATTCAAGCTGTGTCCCAAACCGCATAGTTGTGCACTATTCTACGCCATTTTGAAGTATAAATAGTGTAAGTAGTGTGTACACACTGAAAACTCTACATTTAAGAAGTGCACGTTAATTACCCGGATGATGCACTCATTCCATCGCTAATATGAAGTGTGTAATGATGGACACTTCACACACTCAATGATCGCAGCTTTGCGCATGTAGCGGAAGGGGCAGAGCTATCGGGCGCACGTGTTGGATAACTTTATTTATTTTGGACTGTGAAAGCAATATTCTCCTACGAGAGGGATTACAGCACCTCCCGATGGTGAACGCAGTTATAGTCATGCCAGGTATTGTTTGGTATTTTGTTCATCATTTCATTAATTTGGCAACCATTAAACGTCATCAGGGAAACGGTTTGAACTTCCGCTTAGTAAAAAAGTCAGTAGTGTTCCATTTGGGACAACACTACATACATATACTATGCTGTTAAGTGTGTAAGTGCATAAGTACATAGTGCATAAGTGCATATTGTAGAGTGTGTCATTTGGGAAGCAGCATATGTCATGCAACACACACCCACACCTGATCTAAGTCTCCACTGATTAGACTCTCACAGCTGATGCTGCTTTAGGGACTGATTACTGCGCTACATAAGCAGACATAAACTGTAATGTTGTACATAATACATAAACATTCAATGTTGCTGAGTCTTATCTGCTGTTTGTGACACTACAACGCGCTTTCCTTTGTCTTGCTTTTCCCTGTTTTTGTTCCTTGTCAGTGTCACTCCTACGTTACAGCGTCAAAGGGGTAAAAGTGTTAATTTTTTTTTACTTTCTTTATTCAGAGATTCCTCCGTGTACCACTAGAAGGAAGCTTGTGTACCACTAGTGGTATGTGTACCACAGTTTGAGAATCACTGCTCTAAAGGATTGTTAGTCTGCATTATTCAGGACAACCAGAGCCGGGAACACTTCCCAAAAGACATTATAATTTGAACGGCATCTGCGCTTATGTCAGTCTGTTTTTATTATTCCAGAGGTTTCCATAATCCTGGACCAGGCCGTATACTGAGCAGCTGCTGTGGCGGTCATGGAGGATTGGAGAGCATGAGACTGATTCATGTAAGACCCCAGCGACAGACGAGTCTACGCATTGATCCTGAAGGGCCAGCCTGTACACCAGCCTGTGACCTCTCTCACCTGCAGCTTTCTTCGGTGCTTTAACTGCTGCTCTGCACAAAGTTTGACCTGAAGATAAATAATCCTGCCCAACTGAGCCTGGTTTCTCTCGTTTTTTTTTTTTTTTTTTTTCTCCTTCGCTTTGTCAATTGGCGAAGTTTGTTCCTCACCGCTGTCACCACAGGCTTAGACAGCAAGGGTCAAAAGATGTTCAAGACAAAGGTGAATAAAGATGTTTTTACAGGGCATTTTGGTGTACAAAAGTGTTCTTGGAGCTTCGTATGATTACGGTTGAAACACTTAAAATATTTTGACAATGTTTTTGGTACTTTTCTGGTCTTTAGACAACTTGGGACTATTATCTGTGACTCTCGTATATAATACAAGACTCGTGTATAACATAATACAGCACTTGCTGTTCAGAGAATACATCCTCTAGATTGGTCTGCTTTGGGATTGATAAATCGGCTTGTTCAACTGCACACACCTCATGAATTTTAAGATGAGAACTCTCAAACTTTTTTAAGGGTTTAAAAAATTATCTGTAGCTTGAGTGCAAATCTGCTTGACTCATGAGTTTTCTGTCACGGTACAAGCCACAACCATATAAGCATCAACATGATTCTCCCAATGGGAAAAAATATGACTGCAAAAAGGGTTAATCCCCACTTGAAGGGACTGAATTAAATCAGTGATTTCCACTCATGGAGAGCTACCTTCGTGCAGATTTTGGGTTTAATTTCAATCATGATGGAGCAAGGAAACTGAAGTGTGCAGGATGGCAATTCTCCAAGAACAGGTTTGGAAATCTCTGAATAACGCTACATTCAGACTGCATGAAAATATGGTCCAAATATTTTTGCTCACAAACCGTTGTGTTGAAGCATGTAATCTTATACTGTAATGTCCTGTGTTATGACTTCCGCATAATAGTATTTTCCATGATTGTAGTTCTCCAGATATGGGTGGTTCCAGGACCACATTTAAAACAACATTTTGAACAGCTATACAATAAAAAAATGAATAAATGGGGAAAAAACCCTGATCAAAACAAAATAAAAACATCAGGTCTGAGGAATAAATCTGAATTGCGTAATATAAGTGCACAATGCACATTTTGCGAACAACCTTGATATTTGAAAACACCAAAACAAACTTATAACCAACAAGATTTCGCCTCTTTTTAATATTGTCCCTATCAATACTAGACATGTCCCTCACTGCTGAGGTCTGACACTCTGGTCAAAAGCATCTTTCAAAGGTTTCTTAGTTCTTATTTAAGGCTTGCAGTGTGAGCATAGCCTTGGAAACTCCTAATTTTCTGTGGTTAAAGTTCAGACAATCATTCATTTCTGTGCTAAAATTCCCTTTTTAAAACGATGTTCACTTTTTAAACATGATTTTATAAGTTACCATAAACAAAAGTTAAAGAAGAAGTAGTTACACAGCTTATTGATGGGTCCCTGTTTAATAAAACAACTCATCCTCCCTATAGAATCTCATTTGGGATCTATTTATTTGCCAAATAGACAATGTCTTGATGCAGCAGATATTGATATTGTTATTTGTTTTTAATTATTTTCAAACATTAAGGAGATTACTTTGGGGTCCCTCTGAGGAAACACAATAATGCCTTAATGTTTACTTTACTGTTGCCACCCTTAATAGTCTGCATGCCACTCCTTTGCTACCCCAGATTAAAACGCTTGCATTTTTTTTTTCTTAACTCACTGGGACAGTGGTTGGTTTAGTGGTTAGCACTGTTGCCTCACAGCAAGAAGGTCGCTAGTTCAAGTCCAGGCTGGACCAGTTCGCATTTCTGTGTTTGCTTGCTCTCCCCATGTTCACATGGGTTTCCTCAAGGTGCTTCGGTTTCAAACACAGTTCAAAGACATGCAGGATAGGTGTATTGGTTAAAGAAAAGTGGCTTCAGTACATGAGTGTGTGTGTGAATGGGAGTCTGTATGGGTGTTTCCCAGTACTGTGTTACAGCTGTAAAGGCATCCACTGCGTAAAAAAACATATCCTGGAATAGTTGGTGGTTCATTCCTCTGTGGCAACCGCTGATAATTAGGGACTAAGCCAGAGGAAAATGAACGAATGAATGTATCTTATCTTACCACCATATTAGCACTATTTCTGCACAGCATACACTGTAAATAAAGTTCCTGCTTTTAATTCACATTAAATTTACATCTTTCCATGCAGCATACATTGCATTAAGCTGACTTATGACATCAAGTTGAATCTTGTAAAACTTATAACATGGTTAACTTATATTTATAAGCTAAATTAACATAGGCTGCCATGCCTCATTCATCATATTATGTTTGCGGTGTATGTTGTGGACAGTTTGTGCAATGTGTGCATGCATGAAATATCTGGATCTTACATTATACACTGTGAAACCTTAATGGATAAATGTGTCCCATCATGCAATGCGTTCTAGGGGTTGAAGAAACAGTGACTGATTGGGAGAGACTACCAAGAGAGGGGACGTTTATTTTTACACAAACTTGCATTATAAATGCTAAACAACTGTATTATTTCTGACAGGAAAATGTATTGATGCTAATGGACTCATGTGACAACATTGTAGCTCCCTGCTGTATGAAATGTGTGTTCATGCATCTTATTTGTACACTTTCACATACTTTTTAATAAGAACCAGACAATACATTTTTAAATTCACAACATGTTCTGCATATTAAATCAAGCATTTTAATGGCCAAACAAATGAGGCTTTAAGATAAACTTAAAATACAGCTCAACTCAATAACTTCACACTTGTGAAGGATAAACTGGTTTGGAATAACTAAGGGCACGCACTATACTGAACTCTAATTATCTTCCACAGGACTGTCTCATTATGAACTCCGGCTAGTGTAAACATGCATTTTTATTTATATATTGATTTATTTTTTTAAAGAACTGCGGCCATTTGAATTCCACTCAGGTGTTTGATCGTTGTCTTCACCCGTAGCCAATTATTGATGTTGGAAGCAGTGAGTGAGTTAGCTGAAGTGTGAGAGTAGGAGGGAAGGGTGAGTGCATTCGGTCTCGTGTTAAAAAGGTCTCGTTTATTCCAACCGTAGTGCTAGTCGAGCGGTCGCCTCCACTCCAGACTTCAACTGCGCTGTACTCTCGTCGCTGGTTTTAATGAGGGCAATCCATGGAAATGAATTCAAAAGCAACCAAGTCTGAGTTTGAGAACTGTGTATGGCAATTTAATTCACTCGATGTCTCTCAAAAAGTGATGAAGTACTTTTCTTGCGCAAACTTTTGTGTGGAGCCTAAGGTTTTTTATAGGCAGAACATAAAAGTTGAGACATATGATTGGCCATACCGTAGAACTACTTTAATTCGATGATCCCTCTTGCACATTTTGCAAAGTGTGCTGAGTCAAAAATTTTGAAAAGTGACATTTAAACTACATGCCAAGTAATTCTTAGAGTATCAACAAACAGATTGCTTAATATTTTCAGGACATCACAGTAATTAAATTAAATCAACAGCTTAATGCATTCATTGTTGCTCTCTGTTACATACAATGGTATGAGTATAATGGAGTTTCACCACAATGTATGAATACTAGAGCAATAATAATATGGTGAATTATAGAGCAATACAATAGTCTTCGGGGCGTCACGATGACGTAGTGAGTAGCACGTTTGCCTCACAGCAAGAAGGTCGCTGGTTCAAACCCTGGCTGGGTCAGTTGGCATTTCTGTGTGGAGTTTGCATGTTCTCCCCGTGGTTGCGTGGGTTTTCTCCGGGTGCTCCGGTTTCCCCCACAAGTCCAAAGACATGTGGTATAGGTGAATTGGGTAGGCTAAATTGTCCGTAGTGTATGAGTGTGAATGTATGTGTATGGATGTTTCCCAGAGTTGGGTTGTGGCTGGAAGGGCATTCGCTGCGTAAAAAATATGATGGATAAGTTGGCGGATCATTCCGCTGTGGCGACCCCGGATTAATAAAGGGACTAAGCCGACAAGAAAATGAATGAATGAATAGTCTTCAACAAGATTTAAGATTGTACTTTAGGTGATATGCCAAAAAACAAAAAAAATTTAAATTTATTTGTTTTAACAAGTATATTTGTTTAAATTTAAAGAGCCCCTATTATGGGTTTTTGAAAATGAGCTTGCATGCAGTGTGTAACACAGCTCTAAGTGAAGTGGAATGTCCAGCTAAGGCTTAAATCTGAAAGTACACAGTGTTTAAAACTATTGATTCATCTATAAAAGAGTCGACTCATAGTTCCTCAAATGAATCGCAGTGCTTATGGGTCTTTAGCCGTTTCGGCATGACTTGAACGAATCTGGCCTGCTATCCAGCAAGTGAGTAAGTGCGATTAAAACGGTTGCCTGATTGTTTTCTCTAGCTTGTAAATGATGCATTTAATTGTGTTTTGTATCTTTTAACCGCTTGTAGTGTATCTGGTTAACTTGTATTCTCATATCGCGTCTAAAAGCACATTGTAAAACGCGACGCCTACCGCTTTATTTACGGATTAAAATGTGTTTGTGAGCTTGCGTTTCACTGCTGTTTGTGGTTGCTATGGCTACATCAGCTCTCCTACACACGTGGCTGTCCTGTTTCATAGTGGTTCAGCTTTTGCCGCTGTGTGCACTAATACTGAATGTGTATCACTGTTTTTACTTCTGGTTCAGAATAGAGTGATATGCTGGGCAGTTTAGGGTTAGTTTCGGGGGTGAGGTGTCTGAAATACGGGCGACTTCCAGGAAAAATGAGTGTTGGCGGATATGCTCACGCACACACTATGACTACTTTAATACTGATAAGCCGTGGTGGGCATTCTCTCGCTCTGAATGATGTCAACCAATCGCAACAGACTGGGTCATCGGTCCAATCAGCGCAGTTAAATCGCGCCAAGGAGGGGTTTTGGAACAAATGAATTGCTGAACGATTCATATAGAAGTCGCTGGAATAATGGGGTAAAAATAAATGCATATTGTAAGACAATGAAAGTGTTTTTTGACCGTGCATGCATATTAGCCTGCTGTTGGAGACCCCCAAAACCAAAATATGACCCTTTTTAATGTATAATAGGGCTCTTTAAGAAAACAATAAGACAATAAATGTATATTTTATTATGTCATATTAAATATGTATTATATAAAACCTTTTTTTTACCTTAAATTGACAGAAAAACTAAGCTAAATATTTGAACAAAATATATTAAATTAATCTATTTCTATAAAGCACTTTTACAATGTAGATTGTGTCAAAGCAGCTTAACATAGAAGTTCTAATAAACTGACACTGTGTCAGTCCAGTTTTCAGAGTTGAAGTTCAGTTTAGTTCAGTTCAGTTTGTCCAAACACTGAATGCGCAAACATCGATGCACAGCTCCACAAATCCCGAAACCAACCAAACCAATGGTCAGGAACAAACTTCACCAACTGGTGAAAGTGAAGGAAAAGAAACTTGAGAGAAACCAGGCTCAGTTGGGCATGACCATTTCTCTGGCCAAACTTCTTGTGCAGAGCTGCAGTCTAGGTGCCAGAAGCTGGAGATGTCCATCATGGTAGAAGCTGCAGGTGTGAGTAGGTCACCAGCTGGTATTCAGGCTGGGCCAAATTTAAAGCTGATATATCAAAAAATACGCTTTTAGTAAGATTTTATTTGGATGGAGTACAAAACAACACCACCAGATGACATCCAGTTGCTATTGGTGACCATATTAGGGCACCCCCTGTTGTTGTGTATGCTTTGAGTGATGCTTTAGTGTTGTCACAATACAAAAATTGTCCTTAAGAGCAAAATTAAAAATGGAAGTATTTTTAACATTAAATTAACAGTAATTCGAGCAGTTTGGTGTTATTTGATGTGAATTTTGTCCAGAAAACCTGCAGCTAGAAACCTTGCAGTTAGTGCTGCTTCACAAACTCAGAATCTACATTTTTTTCATAATATTTAAAACACTTTTGAGATTTTTTTTATTTTATGTGAGGATTTCTGTAGCAAAGTAATGCTTTAAAAACTCTGATGACTATGGTTGTCACAAATGAATAAATGACCGTTGCACATTAATTAATGAATTAATTCATTTTCCTTTGGCTTAGTTCCTGATTATCAGGGGTCGCCTCAGTGGAATGAACCGCCAACTTTTCCGGCATATGTTTTATGCAGCGAATGCCAATTTAGTTTATCAAATTCACCTATAGCGCATATATTTGGACTGTTTGGACTTTGACTTGCTTGCTTTGGGACTTATGGAGCTGCGCATCGATGGATTTACTCTTCATTGTTTGAACTTTCAGCAAATTAAACCACACTGAACTGAACTAAACTGCACTTCCACTCTGAAAACCAGCGACCTTCTTGCTGTAAGGTGACAGTGCTAACCACTGAGCAACTGTGCAAGCCTTTTGCTCATCAATATCTATCAAAAACATAGTAATGTGGAAACTACAAATGTCAAGCTTTCAACTATATATATAGTTTGTCATGATTGCTTTATGTTTAGACTACAATATTATGGGTCACACTTTAATTTGATGGTCCGTTTGTTGAATTTAAGTTACATTGCAACTAATTCTCATTAGATTATAAATAGACTGTTAGGTTGGGGTTCGGGGTAGAGTTAGTGTAAGTTGACATATACTTGCAAAGTGTTTTATAGTCAGTTAAATGTCTCTTGAATGTCAGTATCAACAGATATTATATAGACAGTCTACTAATACTTAAATGGACCATCGAAATAAAGTGATACCATATTATGGTTTAAACAAGTAAGTGCAAATGGCCCCAGAGTTTGCAGGGTGGCAGTTAATGTTTTTAATATATTACTTTTCCTATTAACAAAACACTGGTAAAGGTAAAATATGTATTCAGGAGTCTTAGACCTTTTCGACAGTGTGGTTTGTCATTATTAGATTGACTTCTTTATTTTAATAGTTTATTAACTCTTTAATTAAACACGAAATTGTCAGAAATTAAAACAGCTGAATGGAGCATACACTAACTTACATATTATTCAGTGACAAGATGGTGCCAAACAGTCAAAAACAGCAGTGTTACAGACAAGCATCGAAAAAAATAGATTGATGTGAACCTATTCACCGATGGTCAAGATGATTCAAAGCACCCAGATGAGTCTGTGTTATTCATTTTAGCGGTTCTTATCTGGGAATAACATACCTTGGAATGTTGAGACTGATCAATCAGAATCAAATATTCCAGAGGGTCTTGTAATAAATTATCCATGCTGCACTGTCACACGTTTGGGTTCATAAGGTTTTAGGGTTCGAATCTCAGGGGAAATGTATGATCTGCCACCACTGAACTCTTGAGGTAGGCACTGATCTTTACAATGATCCCCGAGGAATGGGGAAAATATGTGAGATGTAATAAAATGTCTATGTGCCAATGCATGACAAAGCCCCATTAGAATGTGATGTCCTTTTCAAAGTTCCATTATGGGAATAAAACTGTTAAAGCTCTCCTTCTGAATTGCATATTGCCGTGATTAACAACGTGTGGGCCACATGATAAAACATATTCTGAGATGATTCACCCTACAGCTGTGTAAATGCCATAGTGCGCTCTTCGACATGTTAAACATTCCATAAAGCACTGACCTTTGAAGCAGTGATTGCTTGATATTTGCAGTGACCAGTAAACTATTGTTACTGCGCTGTGGACAATGATGCAAAATCAATGTAGCCGCACACGAAAAATCTTTGGTGCACACAACCCCAGGGCACTTGAGGAAGGTCTCCTCCCCTTTAAGCTATGAGCAGCAAGAAGAAATGCGATTGACAGTAATGTGAAAACCAACAATCCCTAACCAGATATTTATAGCACACAACCAGAAACGCACTTCAAAGGAGAAATAAATAAAGACAGAAAGAAAAAAGACTAATAAAGACAGAGACAGTTTAGATGAATGCAGGCAGAGATGGAGCCTGGTTGGCATGTTTGACACTGGAAGATGTCAGTTGTAAGATTCTGTGCTTAATGTATATGTAAGTTTCAACAACTGATATGTGCTGCTTGAAAACACCTTGAAAGAGGCTTGAACTCAACCCGCTTGAGCTTCTCAAGGAAGACCATGCTTTTTTCCTCTCCAGTAAACTAGAGGACTGATCATTGAGTTTCATTGAGAACAAGGCCACAACTGCTTATTAATGTTTTAGCAATTTAAGGTCGGTGAGATAATTTGACAAGTCAGGATCAGCTGTAAAAAATCATGTGTTATGACTTCCCAAAACCATCCTGACATTTTAAATATGAATGGGTAACGATGGGACCAAAATCCCACAAAATATGTTGCAGTCATGGATCGAAACTGAATAATATGGTTTAAATATTTTAGTGCAAATATTCCCAAAGGTCCCAGAGTTTAAAAAAAATTATTATTTCTTTATCTATTACTCTTCCAACATAGGCTCATTCTGAAAACGTACCCCTACATACAAATCTGTAGATCGCAAATTATGTAGCCAGAGAAACATATGGCTGCACTTAGTCTTTAAACAGACACACGTTGGAGTTCCCTTATGAAGGGGGATGTGTCTTCACTGCCACAGCACCTGAGTCTCCAGCTGTAAGCTGAGGGATTGGCTCTTCAGCAGGCAAATTCTGGTGAGCTGACTCCAACCGCTGACTGATATAGCGCTGATGAGCTCATCAATATCAGCTGTGGAGGCAAGCGCTGCCAATTCAATTGGCATTCCATTGGCATTTCATTGGCCCGTTTCCTTAATCTTTAGAGTGATAGGTCAGCTTGCGAACTCCCAAAGTCGGTTTAAACAGACACACGTTGGAGTTCCCTATTGGGGGAACATGGGTTACAGACGTAACCAGGACATTCCGTGTTTCTGCACGGAACAAAACTGCTGCAACTAAACAAAGTTATACCAACTGTGCTCAAGTCTGTACACCGAGACTAATATCTGGATTACCTATGACTGAGGTTATTAACTAAGACAAGCTCGGAGGATGCAGGCCAGATTGTCAATGACTCTATGGCCAGTCCTTGTCACGATCACCAGCGATCTCTCCTCTGTCAGAGATCAGCCAGTTTAGTTCAGGAACTACAGATCAGCCAGTTTACGAACTACAACTCCAGTCATGCAGCACACACACACACACACTCCTGCTCCATATCACGACTGATTGCATACACACCACCGGAGAACTGTCATGACTGATTACACTCACTACATAAGCAGCACACACACTCACAGTCTCTGCAGTAATATTGTCAACTGTTAGTGTTTTAACAACGCGTTTCCTTTGTTCCTGTTTGTTCCTGTGTTTTGATCTAAGCCTTGATATCCATTGTCCTTGCCTGCCGCCAGCCCTTGTGATCTCATGCCTGCTTTGACTTCGATTTTTGGATTTGCCCCGTAAGATTTGCTATACTGTTTTTTATTAAAAATCTGCGATTGGATCCTCGCCTCCGTTGTCTTCGCCACACCACCACTCTGACGTAACAGTCCTCCCCTTTCATCATCATTAATATTTTATAAATATTAGCAGAAGTGGAAAGAATAATACAATCTTCTACTCAAGTAAAAGCACTGTTACCGGCAAAAAAATATATATATATACTGTATATATTCGGAAAAATTTTCCCAGAGATGGGTTGTGGCTGGAAGGGCATCCGCTGCGTAAAACAAATGCCGGATAAGTTGGCGGTTCATTCCGCTGTGGCGACCCCGGATTAATAAAAGGACTAAGCCGAAAAGAAAATGAATGAATGAACATTCGGAAAAATCTATTTTAAGTCAATGGATACAGGCGCCACGGTGGCCGAGTGGTTAGCACGTTCGCCTCACAGCAAGAAGGTCACTGGTTCGATCCCCGGCTGGGCCAGTTGGCATTTCTGTGTGGAGTTTGCATGTTCTCCC